>RJWK010073486.1:0-10241 GCA_004363435.1 Platanista minor | reverse complement strand
ACATTTTATATATAGGCTGATATAAAAATATATAAAGAAAGGAAAGTACATCCCATATGAGCAGACTGGAACATGAAGATGTTTCCTGAGCACATCGGCATTACAGAACTGCCATAAACTCTTTGACCTTGCCAAACTGGCAAAAACCAAACATTATGAGCCCTTATCCATGAAGTTGATTTTTTTAAAACTTTTTTATCTTATATTAGAGTCTAATTGATTAACAATGTTGTGTTAGTTTCAGGCATACAGCAAAGTGATTCAGTGATACATATACATGTATCCTTTTTCAAATTCTTTTCCCATTTAGGCTGTTACATAATATTGAGCAGAGTTCCCTGTGCTATACAGTAGGTCCTTGCTGGTTATCCATTTTAAATACAGAGGTGTGTACATGTCTTTGCAATGTACATGGCTATAGCATGGACTTCTGTAAGGCAATCTGGAGTGGCTGATGGGATGAGGCAGCAGAATATTTCGATAGCAAAGTGTAGGTAGAGAGAGAAGAGAGGATTCTCCATAAATCTGAGTCCCTGGTTTGAAATGGAGACCTAACTAAATGTAACATTAGCTATAAATCAGAGCAAATATGATACTATATCTATCATGAGGCTTCTATTTCTTCCCCAATACACTTACTTTAAAGAAGTATTAGCCCAAACTGTGATGTTTAATTGAAATGTACTTACATTTAATTTGCCTGTCACCAATTATATTTTCCTTAGAAATTAAGGCTTGAGAATGTGTGGTTATAATCTTCAGATATATTGGAGAGCAGTACTGAAAACTCTCTGGAGTGGTGTAAGCAGATAGGTTAGGGCATCCCTGGAGAAAGAGAACCAAGCATGGCTTTCTTGACATAAGAGAAGCCATTTTGTGATCTAAGCTTGGCCACAGTACTTGCCCTGGAAAAATTCTCAGTAATTAACAATCTTAAGGGAACAAAGGAATGCAGGAACAGAAAAAAAGGCAGTCAAACAATAGTGCAGCGATAAAGCAGAGTTCTAGTTCCTCCTCAAGGGATAAACATAATAATATATCTTGGAGTTCTGCAGGAACTAAGGCCCTCATCCAAGTGGAGGATGGAAGGATGGTGTTGACCCTCCAGACTTCAAGCCACTAAGGCTTGGACTCTGACGACCTTTGCCCCAATTCTATGCTGAATTCTCCTCTGCTCAAGCTCCTTCATGAGTATGCATGTGGCCTTAGCTTAAAGTTTCCCCAATTTTGCTGTTCGGGTAGACACTGTTTTGGGGAAAACCCCCAGCGTCCTCCCTACTTGCAGCAAGTAATAAATCCTTCCTTCTCCAGCACTCTGGTTTGGCTGTGTCTGTGGGCTCGACACCCACCAAGAGGTGAACCCAGTTTCTGAGTAACAGTGGTACATCCCTTGGCTGCTGTACAAAGTGAGAGGGGTGAGCTATCTGCACACCTGAACTTCATGGACAGCAGAGGATGACAGGTCCTCAAACACATGCCACAAACTGATGGGTAAACAACCCCTTGACAGCCAAATAATTTTGCTTGAATAGTGTAAATTTGGCCTCCTCTTATTTTGCATAGCGTGGGAAGGGGGATATTGACCTTCCACGGTGGGAGCAGACGGCATTGTCAGGATGATGTGCGGTGACACACCGGCTGATGCCGAATCAGGCTTTGCTTTTGCAAGGCCAGGTGGAGGTATGTCTCTGGAATGGAGTGCGAAATAGTACAAGTGAGGAAGTGGTGCAGATAGGATATGCAGGTCCAAAGTCCAAGATCAGAGATGTGCACTCTCTAAGGAAGGGAAGGGGGAGTCAAATGCAGAAAGCCAGCAGCCCAGGGACTGTTAGCAGAGCCTAGGAGCACTGGCTGGGGAGAGAACAAAGAGTTCGGATTCCTAAAAGAGGAATAGAATGAGGTTATGGAGGGAGGTGCCTGGAGGGCAGGTAGTTCTGCTGAGAAACCACAAGAATTATTCACAGAACCCAAGAAGTGAAGGATCTGCTTCCTTGACAGTCCAACGGCAGGTCAGCGGCAAAAACTGACTCTGGCTGGAGGATGCAGGTAGCCTATAAGAGCAGAGGAGGGAACTTTCAGCTTACAAAAAGGAGTGGAGACAAGGGAAGATCAGAAAAGGATGTGTGGCAATCAAAATCTTTCCCAGACAATCGAGAAAGTTCAAACTATCCAGGGTTTCCGGTTGGCTTTATGTGACTTCAGTCTGCACATGGTGGCACCCTTGAGTTTTGCACTTGGATCAGAGAGTGTTCTGGACTGAAATGACCCAGGTGATGGAAAGACAGGGAGCCTATCCAGGCCACAGTGGCTTGATCTTTGACTTCCTTCATCAGCAGGGCGGGGCTCTCAGCTTCAGGTACTTTAGTTCAGCCTTTCCACTACGAATCCAAAATGGCTGGGGCTGGGGGGACACCAAGGTACGTGGAAGTAGGGAGGGATGAGATTAGTAAGATGAATAAAAGATCTAATACGGAGAAAAATCATCCTGACTGCAGAGGTGAACTTAGGGTCTGAGAACGTGGCAACTCTGAGACGACCCTGTGTGCCTGTCTAACCCTTTGATCTATGAAAACCCACCTTAATTTAGTTCTTTTGCTACACAAGCTTCTCAGGGTCATCAACAGAGCAATTGTTTCCCTTTAAGCTCACCGTCTATCAGGACATGTTTGAGGAGTTTAGGTCACAGCGCCTAAACACGGAGCTCATTGCCTGAGCCTAACAGCCCTGATGCTCTAATAACAACACCACTAACATCACTCTAATAATAATAATAATAACCTCACAATAGCAAACACCTATAGAGCCCTTGTTACCTGCCGGGCACTACTCTGTGCACTTTGAATGTACTATTACCTCATGAATCCGGCAGAAACCTTAGGAGGTTTCTGTAAGAAAACGTAAGTAACCTTCTGTAAGTAACCTTAGAAGATGAGAAAAAATCCTCATTTTACTGTTGAAGAAACAGGTTCAGAGAGGTTAAGAAACTTGCCCAAGGCCACACACCTTAGACTATGTGATGGAGTTAGAATTTGAGGCTAAGCAGCCTGGCCCCAGAGTATGTGCTCTTAGCCCAATACATGATCTGAGTGTAGTCAGGTGTGATCAAGCCCACCTGGTAGAATGGAATATGTTCCTGGACCGCAGTGTCTACCCTCAAGAAACCAGCTTGCAATGTACCTCAGAGGCCAAGAAGTGAATAAGAGTAAAATTTGAGTTAGACCATCTAGGTCTTAATCTTTTCGTCTTCACAAAGCCGTGGGAAGTTCTGGATGCTATTTTTAATTCTCTTAATTTCAAATTCCTCAAATAGCGATAATAATACTCTCTTGCCTACGTCGTCAGGTTTTGGGTTATAGCACATGAAATCAGTTTAGGGAAGGGCTTGGTAAATTGTGAAGGAGTGTGAGGATGCAAGTGGTTGTTATGGCTCCATGGAAACTTCTTATCGCAGCACAGTGAATGGCCAGCCTAGCGTAAGACTGGACGATCACTGTCACTCACAAAGGGCAGCATATTCATTTTTCTATGTCACTGGGAAAGTAAAAACAGGAAACATCCCAGCTTCTGGAGTGATGGGCTTGAGTCAGAAGACACTACCCTGACCCATTATGTTAACTTAATTATGTTCTCTTTGGGAAAGACCATAAAAGGCTAATGTACTCTGGGTAGTGATGACATTAAGGGGCACTGGTGAATATCCATCATCTTTGGGGTTATTACACGACAGTCCTTGCACTATCTCTCAGGAAGATTTCCAAAGAACACAAAGAATCTAGCTCTTTGACTTGTGAATCTTACTCCAAAAGTAGGTACGGTCCTAGATAGAAACTTTCTTCTTCCAAAAACTAATGTGAGCGCCTCAGAACTCAAGGCCACAAGTTAAATTTCAATTCACATCTGGGTGATGAAATCTTCTACTAATGACTGTTCAAAGGCTGAAGAGGAAGAAATGTCAAGTTGGGAAGCTCCCAGGAGACACATCAGTCTCAAATCACAGCCACAGCAGACACCATCTAACGGCTTTGATGACTCTTCTGTAGACACATGGAAGATATGCATCATAGAGAGTAAATCTGAGTGAAAAATAGGAGAAAGAAGAAGAAATATCCTGAGGAACATTCATTTAAAACTATGTCATTTAAAAGTTCAAGTATTGCTGATAAAAAACACATATTCTATATTTGTTGGATAGAATGCTCCATATTAGATCAATTAGGGCTACCAGATCTCCAAGACCCATTAATTCACTTAAAAAATTTTCATTTAAAAGATAATAATCACAATAAATTGATATTAACAACAAAATAAAACAAAGAAAAAATAATCAACACAACATTTTTAAAGATAAATATTTAAGAAAATATGTGATCACTCTTATTTGTTAAATTTTATTCTGTATCTCTACCCTTGCTTTTCTTCTATCAGAAGCATATTCTCTGGAAGTTCTTTTGAGGAACTCTTTGGATGGTAAACTTCCACAATCTTTACAAGTTTGAAAATGTCATCATTGTCCTCCCACTCTTCAATAATAGTTTAGCTGGGTATAAACTCCAATCTTAACGGATATTTTTCCTCTACTCTTGGAAGACCTCTTTGAGAAGGCTGCTGTCTAATTTTCATTCCTTTCTAGGAACTACTTTATTATTTATTTTATCAGTGTCAAAGCCTTTAAGATTTTCTCATTATCTGATTTTATTTCCTTTATCTGTTTTATTTTATTTTATATGTTATAATGATATTGATATTTCTGGGTGTGAGTCCATCTTTATTCTTGGTATTTGGTACCTATTTTCAATCTCAAGACTTTCTTATTCCTCATTTCTGTAAAATTCTTTTCTCATGTTGCTGCTTTCCTACCATTTCTTTCATTCTTTTTCGTGGAACTCCTTTCGGACATAAGCTGAGTATTTAAATGATCCTCCATGTCTCTGAACTGGACTTTCTTTCTTGCTCTGTTTTTTAAATCTTTGTGTCTTTCTGTGTTGCGTTCTAGTCTTAATCCTGTTAGATGCAGAGGGCAATGCTCTTGTCCCCCTATATGGCATTAGCAACTTAAGATTGTGGTGTTTTTCATGTGAAAATAAAGCACATGTGTCTGCTGAACAACTACGGTTGTAAACTGAAGACTGAAACTCTTATTTAAGCAAGTACCGCACTGCCTTATGGGCTCCAGTAACTCTTTGGCATGCCATGCAGGAACCATTCCAATCTGACCTAAGGCCTCCAGACACACCTCCTGCAACTTGCACACACTTTCCCTTTCTTACTGTGTAGACACAATGTTCCTTCATGACTTCAAGTCTTTGTATATGCTATTTCCTTCTCCTGGGATGCCTGAACACCTTTTGAGACCCACTTCAAAACCAACATTTCTGTGAGATTGTCGCCAAGTTCCCCAGAATCAGCACTTTTCTCCTTGCTCCACGAAGTCTATAAAATCACAACATACTGTAATTTTCTACTTACAAGTCTATTTCTCTAAGGAGACTTTAAGAGCTATTTGAGGGCAAAAAATAACAGTCTCTGTATATCCAGCAGATCATTGCCTGTCAAAGTTGTCATGAAATGTTTTTTGGATAAGTTTTCAATGACAAAGAGAATTCATTATGGTTTAAAATGAATCTACTTCTTCTTCTAAATTTTCTTCTGGACCACCCTCCACTGACAGTTGGAGCTGCTTTTGATTTGGTAGTGTTCATTTTTTTTCTCCCAGGAGGTTGCAATCACATCCTGCAGAGAGGAACCAGCAAACCCAGCTCTGTCCTCTCATTATATGGACTCTGACGCTCTTCTGCAAATGTTTGAGTTCAGCAAGTTCCCAGTCATATTCAGCAATGGCACTTCCCCGGTTGCATTTTGAAGCCAACACGAGAAAGACAATCTGTCTGGTTTTGATTGGTTAGCACTCAACTGGTCAAAAATGTGTTTTGTAACACATAGTTCATGTCCAAGAGGTCTTGCGAGATTTCCAAAGCTTTTCCCACATCATTTTTCTTCTCACCCTCAAAAAAAGAAATAATGTTTTGCCAAAAACAGATTACCCCAATTCTCAGAAAGGACTGCTCTAGATTAGGAATCTTCAACCCACGAGAGTTCATTCGGGGCCTCATCTCGGCCAAAACTCACATCCATGTTGCTTGTTGCATATCTAATTGCCCTCCGGCTCAAGAAGCCAAACTGAGTAGCATCATCACCTCTGCATCCATCCCTCAAAGCTGCCGGCCCTGAGTCAGCGTGGAATGGATATAAACAGGACACTGAGTGGGAAAGTGGACCCGGGAAACGCCTGAGGATCTACATACTGGAAATGTTCCCTGATGGCCAGCTGTGGTCACAAACACTATTGGCCACAGGGCAGCCTAAGATTCTTTTCTTTTTTAAGCCAAATGAGGACTGGTTGGACTTCACCTCAAATTGTATCTTGTCACCAGGTAGAACTGGCCTGGAGGAAAAGACAGAAGCAAAATTCCAGAATAAAGAACTCCCTGTTTCATCGCAACAGGAGCAACTTCACGTAAAACCTGAGGTCCTCAATCATTAAAATGCCTTTAAAGTGGTTTTGTAGAAAGGAGACAAGAATTAATATAAAATTGTGTCAAAGCAAAAAAAAAAGTGCAGGGGAGGAATATATTAGGAGGTTGGTATTAACATAAACACACTAATATATATAAAATAGATCATCAACAAGGACCTTTTGCATAACACAGGTTCATAGTCATAGTTGAACTGTTATAAACAGGATGCTGAATAATTCTTTTTCTCAAGGAAAGTCAAACTGAGGGACATAGAGTATCTTTCCCACCATACTAGCCTCATTGACAACTGCCAGAGATATGTCTTTTCCGGAACAATACAAGAGCCTCCCAGAACCTGACCTCTGCCTCTCCAGAGCCATCATACCTACTACTGTCAGAGAACTTTATCTGAAATGCATATCTGGTCATTCCAGTCTGCTACTAAAACCCCACTTAAAATATCTTACCTTGACCTTTAGAGTCTACCATGACCCACTATATCTCACACAGCTCCCCATATGCAGCCAACCTACAGTCTGGCCAAAGCAGGCTAAGGGACATAGGTTATACACATGATTATTAATAAATCTAGTGAGTATTACTAAAGAAATAAAGGAAGGAATGCAAATATATTTAAAAACCAGATACTAAAAAATAAAGTATGCGTATAGTACTAGAAATGAAAAGTATGGTCATTGAACTGAAGCCCTTAGTAGACAGTTGAAATGGTAGAGATTGTAGAGAGAATTAATGAACTGAAGGACAGAGCAGGAGAAATCACCGAGGAAGTGGCACAAAAAGATGAAGAAATAAGATGTTAAGAGTTATGGAAAAGAGAGGATTCAACATTTGTTTAGTAGCAGTTCTCAAAAGAAATAAACTAGAGAGTCAGATAGGAGCAAATTTGAAGAGGTTATGATTGATAATTTCCCAGGATTGAAGGAATACATAAATCTAGGATTGAAGAGCCACAGCTTGAAGAAGTAAACCCAAAGTTGAAAAAAAAAATCCACACATTATATCAAAACTTTAGAATTACCAAAGAGAAAAATTCTAATAACAATCAGAAGGAAAAGACAGATTCTCTTGAAAGGATCAAAAATTAGACCAGCAGAAGTGTTCTCAACAGCAAAATGAAACAAATTAATGAGAAAATATCTTCAAAGTGTGGAGGCAAAAAACTCATCATTTTAGAATTCTGCACACTATGATATTATAATTTAACAGTGAAGGTGAAATAGAGACACTTTTGGACAAAGCCTGAGAGAATTTACTACTCACAGGTCTATTATTGGATGTAGTTCAGTAAGAAGTGAATTTAATACAAAGGAAGGAGTGATATGTGGAGATGAACTTGAATGCTATCTTGGAGGTAAAATTTACTTTACCTAACTCCCACACCAGGGCTCCTGATAAAGTGGAGAGAGGCAAAATATGCTCTTGGGAGAGTTTATTACAAGTTCTGCTTTCAATTTCTACTGTCATTTCAACATTTTCTCAATGTTGATGAGAACTAAGGGTATATTTATTTAGCCCTTAGTTCACTGGGTTACTGATTTCTAGCAGCTGGGTGCCTCCAATAAGGTTTGGGAATCTAACTAAACAGTTATTTTGTGTCAGGGTAAAAGTTGGAGTCACTCCAATTAAATTCTGGAAACATCTTAGCAGAATCTATTTATGGCAAAAACACTGGTTCTTCATTTTCATTTCTGTGTTCTAAATTTACAATCTACTTGTAAGTTTTGTAAGGATTCCTGTAGGGACCATTTTTATCATTAACAGGATGTAGAAAGAGCAGGACATTTCCAGTCTCTCCATATTGGCATTATGAACTTGTACAAGTTACATAACTTCTATGAACTATAATTTTCCTCATCTGTAGTATGGAGATAATAATCATTTCCTCTCTGAGTTATTATGACAGTTAAGGAGACTATTGTATGTGCACTCCTCCCAGCTACATGTCACGTCAGAAAGTCCAGCACTGGTGCCCAGGAAAATTGTTCCCTGGGATGCAGGAGTGTAGGAGTGTAGGCATCACCTTGCCTTGACTCTTGTGTGAGTGCACAGCTGACAGTAATCCCCCAGCACCACACCACCCCATCCACCTCCTTAGAAATCTGAGACTTCAGGTCATGGGAATTGTGTCCAAAGCCACTTCCTTTGACTCTGTGGAATCTAGATCAGTTGTGGTCACTGAGTGTACAAGAAGGGGGTCCTCATCTGGGATGAGTGTTGTCAGACAATTTCTGGTCATGGGCATCACGCATCCTAACCTACTGAGTTTCCCCCAAAATGTATCATAGACGTGTGGCTTTCCTTCTCTTTCGGGTCAGTTTCCGCCATAGCGTCTGTGACTCATACGAGTAACACACATTCTTCTCATGGGAACTGATGTTTATTCACAGTCCTGAGCAACAGTTTGCCTAACCCAATGGTGTAAGGATTTTAGCTTTCTGAACAGAAGCAACTTACATAACTAATGTAGTTTAGGAGAAAGAAATTCTCAGCATCATCTGGCGGTACCATACCCTGTACTATGGAAAAATGACTTGGAATCGACCATTTGGGTCCAGTGGCTGATATATGAATGGGACTTGAGTGGTCCATTTGCCTCTCTTCCCCAGCTTAATGGTGAAAAAGAATATTTGTTTATATGATGTGAAAGGGCATAAAGGAAAAGGGGAGAGAAGGAAGGAACTGAAGGAACCTAGCATGTGCCTTGCATAGAGTCTGTGCCAGGTTGTGGAAGGTTCTGGGCAGGTGTTACCCTATGATGCTCCCATTTTATAGATGATGAATCAAGGAGGTTGAGTAACTATAAATCCAGTGCTTTTTCTATTATACCATCTTGGGATATTATAGTTCACTCAGCTTTGAATTTCGATTGTAGAGGAAGCTCTGTGTGAGTGACACTTTAGGGTACTCAGAGGACTTAATCCCTGCCCTTTAGGGACTTATAATCTAGTAGGGGTCAAAGATCATAAGTGCTGATTGACAAACGGATGCTGATTGACAAATGGATGCAATGGTTTCCAAGAGCAAGCAGCCTGCCTGACCTTCCTAGAGGGCATTTGGAAATTAGGATGACCTGGGCTGCCACTGTGACTGGCAGGTGCTTTAGGATGAGTGGGCAGGGGCTGGTGATGCTAAAGATCTCTACTGTGTGGGACAGTTGAACAAAAGGGAAATTTTCCCTCCCCAAATGCCAAGCTTTGCCTGTGGAGGAAATTCTTGTTTAGATAGAACCTTAAAAAACTAAACATAGAACTACCATATGACCCAGCAATCCCACTACTGGGCACATACCCTGAGAAAACCATAATTCAAAAAGAGTCATGTACCACAATGTTCATTGCAGCACTATTTACGATAGCCAGGACACGGAAGCAACCTAAGTGTCCATTGACAGAGGAATGGATAAAGAAGGTGTGGCGCATATATACAATGGAACATTACTCAGCCATAAAAAGGAATGAAATTGAGTTATTTGTAGTGAGGTGGATGGACCTAGAGTCTGTCATACAGAGTGAAGTAAGTCATAAAGAGAAAAACAGGTCTTCCCTGGTGGCACAGTGGTTGAGAGTCCGCCTGCCAATGCAGGAGACATGGGTTCGTGCCCCGGTCCGGGAAGATCCCACATGATGTGGAGCAGCTGGGCCCGTGAGCCATGGCCGTTGAGCCGGCGCGTCCGGAGCCTGTGCTCCGCAACGGGAGAGGACATAA
>RJWK010073485.1:0-10242 GCA_004363435.1 Platanista minor | reverse complement strand
TAATTTTTTTTTTTTTTTTTTTTTTAGTATCTGTGTCTGGTTTTGGTATCAAGGTGATAGTGGCCTCATAGAATGAGTTTGGGAGTGTTCCTTCCTCTGCAATTTTTTGGAAGAGTTTGAGAAGGGTGGATGTTAGCTCTTCTCTAAGTGTTTGATAGAATTCACCTGTGAAGCCACGTGTCTTGGGCTTTTGTTTGTTGGAAGATTTTTAATCACAATTTCAATTTCATTACTTGTGATTTGTCTGTTCATATTTTCTATTTCTTCCTGGTTCAGTCTTGGAAGTTTATACCTTTCTAAGAATTTGTCCATTTATTCCAGGTTGTCCATTTTATTAGCATGGATTTGCTTGTAGTAGTCTCTTATGATGCTTTGTATTTCTGTGGCGTCCATTGTAACTTCTCCATTTTCATTTCTAATTTTTTGGATTTGAGTCCTCTCCATCTTTTTTGATGAGTCTGACTAAAGGTTTATCAATTTTCTTTATCTTCTCAAAGAACCAGCTTTTAGTTTTATTGATCTTTGCTGTTGTTTTATTTGTTTCTATTGCATTTATTTCTTCTCTTATCTTTATGATTTCTTTCCTTCTACTTACTTGGGTTTTGTTTGTTCTTCTTTCTCTTTAGGTGTAAATTTAGATTGTTTATATGAGATTTGTCTTGTTTCTTGAGGAAGGATTTTATTGCAATAAACTTCCATCTTAGAACTGTTTTGCTGCATCCCATAGGTTTTGGATCATCATGTTTCAGTTGTAATTTGTCTTGAGGTATTTTTTTATTTCCTCTTTGATTTCTTCAGTGACCTCTTGGTTATTTAGTAATGCATTGATTAGCCTCCATGTGTTTGTGGTTTTTACGTTTTTTTCCCTGTAATTGATTTCTAATCTCATAGAGTTGTGTTCAGAAAAGATGCTTGATATTATTTCAACTTCTTAAATTCACTGAGGCTTGATTTGTGATGCAAGATGTGATTTATCCTGGAGAATGTTCCATGTGCACTTGAGAAGAAAGTGTAATCTGCTGTTTTTGGATGGTATGTCTTATAAATATCAATGGAAACTATCTGGTCTATTTTGTCATTTCAAGCTTGTGTTTCCTTATTAATTATCTGTGTGGATGATCTGTCCATTGGTGTAAGTGAGGAACTAAAGTCCCCCACAATTTTTGTGTTACTGTCAATTTCCTCTTTTATAGCTGTTAGCATTTGCCTATGTATTGAGGTGCTCCTATGATGGGTGCATATATATTTATAAGTGTTGTATCTTCTTCTTGGATTGATCCCTTGATTATTATGTAGTGTCTTGCCTTGTCTCTTGACACATTCTTTATTTTAAAGTCTACTTTACCTGATACGAGTATTGCTACTCCACCTTTCTTTTGATTTCCATTTGTAGGGAATATCTTTTTCCATCCCCTCACTTTCAGTCTGTATGTGTCCCTAGGTCTGAAGTGGGTCTCATGTAGATAGCATATATATGGGTTTTGTTTTTGTATCCATTCAGTGAGCCTGTGTCTTTTGGTTGGAGCATTTAATCCATTCACTTTTAAGGTAATTATCAATATGTATGTTCCTATTACCAGTTTCTTAACTGTTATCGGTGAGTTTTTTTGTAGGTCCTTTTCTTCTCTTGTGTTTCCCACTTAGAGAAGTTCCTTTAGTATTTGTTGTAGAGCTGGTTTGGTCGTGCTGAATTCTCTTAGCTTTTGCTAGTCTGTAAAGCTTTTGATTTCTCCATTGAATCTGAATGAGATCCTTGACAGGTAATCTTGGTTGTAGGTTTTTCCCGTCGTCAATTTAAATATGTTGTGCCACTCTCTTCTGGCTTGTAAAGTTTCTGCTGAGAAATATGCTGTTAACCTTAGGGGAGTTCCTTGTATGTTATGTTTCGTTTTTCCCTTGTTGCTTTCAATAATTTTTCTTTGTCTTTAATTTTTGTCAATTTGATTATTATGTGTCTCGGTGTGTTTCTCCTTGGGTTTACCCTGCCTGGGACTCTCTGTGCTTCCTGGACTTAGGTGGTTATTTTCTTTCCCATGTTAGGGAAGTTTTCAACTATAATATCTTCAGATATTTTCTCAGGTCCTTTCTCTCTCTCTTCTCCTTCTGGAATCCTTATAATGCACATGTTGTTGCATTTAATATTGTCCCAGAGGTCTCTTATGCTGTCTTCATTTCTTTTCATTCTTTTTTCTTGGTTCTGTTCCTTGGAAGGGAATTCCACCAGTCTGTCTTCCAGGTCACTTATCCGTTCTTCTGCCTCAATTATTCTGCTATTGGTTCCGTCTAGTGTATTTTTCATTTCAGTTATTGTATTGTTCATCTCTGTTTTTTTTTCTTTAGTTCTTCTAGGTCTTTGTTAAACATTTCTTGCATCTTCTCGATCTTTGCCTCCATTCTTTAGAGGCAAAGATCGAGAAGATGCAAGAAATGTTTGGTTCTAGATGGTCCTAGATCATCTTCACTATCATTATTCTGAATTCTTTTTCTAGAATGTTGCCTATCTCCACTTCATTTAGTTGTTTTTCTGGAGTTTTATCTTGTTCCTTCATCTGTACATAGTCCTCTGCCTTTTCTTTCTGTCTCTTTCTGTGGATGTGGTTTCATTCCACAGGCTGCAGAATTGTAGTTCTTCTTGTTTCTGCTGTCTGACCTCTGGTGGATGGGGCTATCTAAGAGGCTTGTGCAAGCTTCCTGATGGGAGGGACTGGTGGTGGGTAGATCTGGGTGTTTTTCTGGTGAGCAGAGCTCTCTAAAACTTAATCCACTTGTCTGCTGATAGGTGGGGCTGCATTCCCTTCCTGTTGGTTGTTTGACCTGAGGTGAACCAGCCCTGGAGGCTACCCAGCTCTTTGGTGGGGCTAATGGTGGACTGTGGGAGGGCTCCCACCAAGGAGTACTTCCCAGAACTTCTGCTGCCAGTGTTCTTGTCCCCGTGGTAAGCCACAGCCACTCCCTGCCTCTGCAGGGGACCCTACAACACTAGCAGGTAGGTCTGGTTCAGTCTTCTATGGGGTCACTGCTCCATCCCCTTGGGTCCTTATATGCATACTACTTTGTGTGTGCCCTCCAAGAGTGGAGTCTTTGTTTCCCCCTGTCCTTTCAGAGTCTTGCAATCAAATCCCCCTAGCCTTCAAAGTCTGATTCTCTAGGAATTCCTCCTCCCATTGATGAACCCCCAGGTTGGGAAGCCTGACATGGGGCTCAGAACCTTCACTCTAGTGTGTGGACTTCTGTGGTATAAGGGCTCTCCAGTTTGTGAGTCACCCACCCAACAGTTATAGGATTTGATTTTGTTGTGATTGTGCCCCTCCTACCAACTCATTGCAGCTTCTCCTTTGTCTTTGGGTGTAGGGTATCTTTTCTGGTGAGTTCCAGTGTCTTCCTGTCAATGATTGCTCAGAAGTTAGTTGTGATTCTGGTGCTCCTGCAAGAGGGAGTGAGAGCATGTCCTTCCACTCTGCCATCTTGAACCAATCTGACGGTTGGGTTTCAGTACACATTCTTGCCCTTTTTTTTGTTGTTGTTGTATCTATTTTTGTTTCCTTTGTCTTCTTTTACTGCATTCCTGTTGATTAATTGATCTTTTTTTATGGTTTTATGTTATTTTCAAATCACCTTTTTAGTTATACACTTTGTTTTATTTGTTTAAGTGGTTATTATACAGTTTGTGAAACACGTCTTTAATTTATCCCAGTCTACCTTCAAATAATAAATCAGCATTGTCTAAAAATATTAAAAAGTACATTCCCATTTTTCCCTTCTCACTATCCTTGTGCTTTTCTGTCACATATGTCCCTTCTACATATGTGATTAACGTTACAGTACATTTTTATTAATTTTACCTTAAGCATCCAATTATCTGTAAAAAAGAGTTAAAAATAAGGAATTGTATTTTATGTTTCTCACATATTTATCATTTTTGACACGTTTTATTATTTTACATATATCCGAATTTCTATTTACCATAATTTTCCTTCTGTCTGAAGAACTTACTTTTAATTTCTTATAATGCAGGTTTGCTAGTAATTAATGTCCTCACCTCTTGCTGGTTTGGAATGATTTTTATGTCATCTTCATCTTTGTAAGATATTTCCAGTGAATACAGACATACCTCATTTTATTACACTTCCCTTTATTTCACTTTTCAGATACTGCATTTTTCACAAATTGAATATTTGTGCCAACACTGTGTCAAGCAAGTCTATCACCAATATTTTTCCAATAACTTTTGCTCACTTCATGTATTTGTGTCACATTTTGTTAATTCTCACAGTACTTCAAAATTTTTTCATTGTATTTGTTATGGTGATATGTGATCAGTGATCTTTGAAGTTACTACTAAGGCTAGCTGAAGGCTCAGATGATGTTTAACATTTTTTAGCAATAAGGAATTTTTAATTAAGGTATGTACGTTTTTAGACATAATGCTATTGCACACTTTATAGACTACAGTGTAGTATAAACATAACTTTTACATGCACTGGAAAACGCAAAAAACTGTGTGATTAACTTAATTGTGATATTTGCTTTATTATGTTGGTCTAGAACTGAACCTACAATATATCTGAGGTATTTAATTTTACAATGACAAGGTTATGCTTTGTTTTGTTTTTCAGTACTGCAAAGATTGTCCTTGGACATATATGTATAATTTCTGATACAACATTTGCTGTAAATTTTTTTGTTTGTTTCTCTGTGTGTGGCATTTCCTTTTGTTCTGGCTCTTTTGAAATCTGTCTCTTCATCAGTGTGTTGTTAGCAATTTGCCATGTGCTTTTGTATGTCTTTAATTATATGATCCTTCTGCTTCAAGTTTGTTAGGCTCCTTGGATCTCTAAAGGTATGTCGCCTTTTCAATCCTAGATTTGGAATTGACACAGCATCACTCCTGCCACTTTTTAGTAAGTGAAAGAGTTGTTATTTAAACCCAGCTTTATCAGACATGTAAAGTTCATTAAAAGAAGACACCAAGATTAAAAGTTAAAAGAGAATTTAAATATTCATGTTTGTGCTTTGATAGTGAGTTATTTAATCTTCTTACTGTACTCGTCTTTGAAATATGGATGTTTTCTCCAAGAGATTCAGGAAGTAATAATATTAAACATTAAAATTAGATATTTAGTTAATATTTGCTAAATGTGTTTTTGTAATTCCTTTGTATTATTCCATTACATTATTGAGAATGTCTCTGTAAAATTGTTAATATAGGATTCCTTAGTTTAAGGCAGACGTATCACATATTTATTGAGGATTCTTCCACTCAAAAAATAACAGAAGGGCTTCCCTGGTGGCTCAGTGGTTGAGAGTCCGCCTGCTGATGCAGGGGACGCGGGTTCATGCCCCGGTCCGGAAAGATCCCACATGCCGCGGAGCAGCTGAGCCCGTGAGCCATGGCCGCTGAGCCTGCACGTCCGGAGCCTGTGCTCCACAATGGGAGAGACCACAACAGTGAGAGGCCCGCGTACCGCAAAAAAAAAAAAAAACAGAAACAGCCCTGGTATAGATGTGAGACACAAAGTGAAGAGCAAATTAGTCCTGACATCTGCTTTCATGGAGATTACAGCTGTAAGCACATATTGATTGAATAATTACTTAAGTAATTTTGATAAGAACTTTAAAGAAAATCATGAGAGCACAAATCAGGGGACATATGACTAAGTCTGGAAATTAGAAAAGTTTCCCTGAGGAAGTGATATCTCCGATAAAATTTATTGGGCAAGTAAGAGGTAATCTGGCAAAGTGAGGAGAGATAAACAACTTTGTGCAATCCTTAAAATAAGACATAGGAATGGCACAAATAAGGTCAATGTGAGTGGTCAGCCAAGAAGGAAAAAGAGACTGACTAGCAAGTATTCTGCAGAAATAGACAGAAACCAGATCATATGAAACCTTGTAAAGGACGTAAAATATTTTGATTTTTATATTAAGATATGTGAAGACTATTAACAAGGGAAGAGAAACAACCTGAGTATGTCTGAATTAAAATAATAATAATCATCATCTTTGGCTGCAACGTAACTGAGAGATGGAAAGGGTCAAGGACCTTTTTACCAGAAAAATTTTTCCATGCTTTATCATTTTTGATGTCATTCTACCTATTATATTTATTATAGTATCTATTCTAATATATAGTTTATATAGTATAGTATTATACTTTATTATATTATTATATTTTCATTATATTTATATTTAACATATATTAAAATATTTATATTTAATGTTTTGAATGGGAATTTTGATTTCATTTATTTTTAACTTTAAGTATTTATGTGTCACTTTAAAATTCCAATTTTATGAAAATAATCTTATTTCAATGAATAAAATAGCATCACCTCATATTATAGCATGCCTCTTTGAAGCTTCACATGAAATTATATTTAGATTTAGAAAAATTGGCTCTATGCCTGTGGCAACCAGGATAGGAAATATTCTGTCACCCTTGTAGAGTCACCAAGGCAGTATATAACTTGCCAAGAGATCAATTTCGTTAATGAAAAATATGTAAGCTATTCTTAAAACAAATGATCATGGTATATCCTTCAACTTCTGAGTTTCATATTGAAAAGTAAATCTTGCTGTAAAATAAACCTGCCTTGTCACAAAGTAAAACTTGTATACATTTTCATATGTATCTAATTTGTTACATTCAATTATCATGAGAAACCTCAAGGATTCCTGTAGTTATCCAATAACCCAGATGACAGCCAAAGGAACAAAGACAATATTTAAAAGATTCAAAGCCATTCCTAACATTTCTGCAATTATTTTTAGCATAATAGATTATAAGGTCATCTCAAAATTTTAAAATTTTACCTACTGCTACTAATGAAAATCAGAAAAGTAACTTGTGTAAAGTTAAAAAGATTTAAGGATCTGGTGTAAGATTACAAAGGTTTTGCCAGAGCAAAATTTCAAGTAACATGTCACTTCCTGGAAAATAACAATTCCTTGTGATTAGAAAGATATTGCATTTTATACTGCCTGCTTGGAGATTCATAAGGATTAGACTGTTAAGAGCTTGGATAAGTTCTAAAATTATAATACCTGTTTAACTTTAAGTTAAGACATTTGTTTTATTTTGTTTAAGCTTTATACAAAATTATTTGACAATTAATTTCAATTTTTTAAATAACATCTATCAGATTGTTCATTGTGTGGGAGAAAAAGTTCTGTTGAATGCACTGCAGGAAAAATTGGTTTATTATTTATCCATAATTTTTGGAACAAATGAAACATTAGTCTCAAGATTTATCTTATCAAACTATAATAATAATAGCTTAAAAGAGAATAGATAATTTGTAAGTTCTTACATGGATTTTGAGGAATTAAGCAAGAATAAAATATCCTGTAGGGCAGAGATCGTTTATTTTTTTACCTCCTTTAACACCTAGTAAACTGCCAGTTTCTTAAAAGGAACTCAAAGATTATTTTTCATTATGAATTTAAAATTTGGCAAAGCATTAAAACCCAATTAGAACCTAACTGTTTCTCTTTTATTTCTATAATTATTTTAATTAATACCATTAACTCTCGGATTTCTTTAGTGTTCATTACTTGCCTCAACTATAAAAAGTAGTATTTCTACCATAAGATTCTGTTATATTTAGTAGTGCATTTTAATATTAATCCCCAAGTTCAAGGGTGCTGCGGGCCACCAGCTGTGGATCTATATTTTTATCTGTGTGCGCTTTCCATACTGTAAGAAATAAAATATAAATGACTTTAGCCTTCTTGCTCCTTTATTACTTAAACAACCTCCACTCAAGTAATATTATACTGAATAAAATGTCCTGGACCAGGAATCAGGAAGCGGGGGTTCTATATCTGATTCTGCCCTATACAATTATGTTATATAAATCAAGTTAATTCTGTTTCTGGAATCACTGTTTCTTCTTCTGCAATTGGCGTTAATGTTGCTCTGCTTAACTTACATTGTTGTAAGACAGCAAATGAGACAATGAGTCATGAAAAAGAAAGTAATGTACCAATATCTTTACAAATGGAAAGTGTTATTATATATTTGTATTTTCAGGCTGCTTATTATTTGTGAATTGTGGGTGTTTCTGTAAAAATTATTTTTTAAAGCATGTTCTCCAGAAGTCGTGCATTTCTAACAGATGGTTTTAGGGTAACATTTACAAGATGGCTGTTAAGACTTTGGGAAGGAGAAGTGGACTGATGTGAAAAGAGCACCAGGGGTCGAGTGGGAGTGGGAGTGGGGAGGTGAGTCTGATTCCTCCCCACTGCAGGCTGTCTTGTCCTCCAGACACACACTTCAGAATGTTGCTGCCCATTATCTGACAGTTTTCATGGAGCTGAGGTTATAGTCCTTTCCGTTCACCCCCATGACAAACATGGGTGTGTCTGGAGAGGGTGCACAGATGACCGCACGCAGGGCACCTGCCTGGATGCTGCCTAGGGAAGGTGCACAGGTGTCATGAGGTGCTTCGAGAGCCACACACCCCGTGCAGCCCTGGGCACCTCTCCCCTACTTACTGTAGTTTCCTTTAATGACAGGTACACCCCTGTGGCCTCCACCACAATGGGGCTGCCAACGGACTTCCAGGAGATGTCTTTGGGCTGCTTGCTGGGGAGGGGAGGCAGCACCATGAGTCAGTCTCTCCCCTGCATGGCCTCCTCTTCATAGTCCATGGCCTTCACCATTTGAAAGGCTGACCATACACCTTCCTGTCTGGCCAACTTTTCCCCCCACCCCACACATCCCTACCTGCCCCAGATGGATCCGAGCCAGCTGGTCTTGTCTCTCATCGCTAACCCCCATAGTGGGCCACTTTTCTTTTCTTGACTGTACCTGCTATGCCTGGCTACAAGCCGCCACCTCCCCAACTCAGCCCACAAGCCCCCCCGCCCCGGGGACGATCTAGACTACTCCCAGCCAGGTCAGGCCCTTTCTACATATGCTGCCTAGGATGTAGGCCACAGGAGGGCAAAGCCTGCCCTGCTGCTTCAGGCTCCAACCCTGGCAACCTTGTCACAGCCCTCCTAGCCCTTCTTCTCTTTATTACTCAGCTTCTGCAACAGGGATCCTGTTACCAGAGACCAGGCAAATCCCTGAAATCACACACCACATCCAGAGAGCAGTTCCCAAGCCTTGAGGCAGCCCTGGGGCCAGCACTGGCTGGTGGTTTATATTGGAAAAGTAAACAGATTTTCTGTTTCCTGTTCTGTAAATATATATTTTTCACTTGATATCTTATCAAATGTTTGTGTTTGAAACATATTAAACACCTGGTATTGCTGTTTTCTACTTGGCTTTAGCAAACAAACAATAAAAGAATAAACTCTAAAATAATTAAAGTATTTCTAAGATAAAATTGTATATATCTTTTACCAATCAGCTCCTTTCACCTTGCTTTGATTGAGTATATTGAAGCATATTTCTTACCTGTCTGCTTATAAGATTTCCCATCAGGTTTGTCTTTCTAAAAGGAACAAAATTTGTGAGATGAACCCATATGAGCAGAAAAGGAAATCTATTAATTGTAATGTTTCTATAAAATTTTTAAAGAGGTTAAATTTTTTTTTTTAATAAAAGGAAGAAATTCTCCTTAAATTCTTTTATACTTATATGTCCTTCAACAGTTTCTTCTTCTCATCCCTGGATCCTCCCAAAAACTATTTTACCCAGTGTCTCCAAAGGAGCAAAATTATTATTTTTTTGATATTTGTTCTTTTATTTTCTTTCCCCACTTCTGGTTTAATGAATAATATCAACATTCTCAGAAATTGGGACACTTTTGAATTCATAAGAGAAACTACCTATTTGCAAAGGACCTGAGCACTGTCATAAAGTTTGTTCCATAGTGATGTGTCAGTGTGTCATTTACATGATTCACATGGGGTTGGATGGCTGTTATTGAGGATTTCACCCTGGCAGTCTAGAATGGGGAAACTCATTTTAGGTGAGTTATAGCTCACATGACTAGCATGTGAATTTCTTATTCATGTTAGCAAAGAATAACATGGAGGATGTGTAAGCACAAAATAAATTAGGTTATAACAGGGCTTCCCTGGTGGCGCAGGGGTTGAGAGTCTGCCTGCCAATGCAGGGGACACGGGTTCGTGCCCCGGTCTGGGAAGATCTCACATGCTGCGGAGCAGCTGGGCCCGTGAGCCATGGCCGCTGAGCCTGCGCGTCCGGAGCCTGTACCCCACAGCGGGAGAGGCCACAACAGTGAGAGGCCCGCGTACCGCAAAAAAAAAAAAAAAAAAAAAAAATAA
>RJWK010073484.1:0-10242 GCA_004363435.1 Platanista minor | reverse complement strand
CCTTTCCTCCTTCACAGCTCCCTCCCACTGGTGCAGGTCCCTTCCCTATTCTTTTGTCTGTTTTTTCTTTTGCCCTACCCAGGTATGTGGGGAGTTTCTTGCCTATTGGGAGTTCTGAAGTCTTCTGTCAGCATTCAGTAGGTGTTCTGTAGGAGTTGTTCCACATGTAGATGTATTTCTGATTTATTTGTGGGGAGGAAGGTGATCTTCGCATCTTACTCTTCCGCCATCTTGAAGCTCCTCCTGGCAGGCGGATTCTTAACCACTGCACCAACAGGGACGCCCCCATGCTGTCTTGATTACAGTAACTCTGTATATTTTGATGTTGGGTTGTGTTACTCTTCCAACATTGTTCTTTTTTTCCGCCTCAAAAGTAATTTTGGCTATTCTAGGTCCTTTGCACTTCCATAGGAAATTTAGATTTAGTTTGTCAAGAAGTTTGCTGTGCTTTGACTGAAATTTCATTGAATCTACAGGTTGACTTGAGAGAACTGAAATCTTAACAATATCAAGTCTTCTGACCCATGAACATGGTATATCCCTCTATTTATTTGGGTCTTCTTTAATTTATATCAGCAATATATTGCAGTTTTCATTGCATGTATTTTACATCTTTTTTCAGATTTATCCCAAAGTATAATATTTTGTTTATTGATGATTGTAGTTTTATTATTTTAAAATATTAATCTTTGCTCATTCCTAGTATACAGAAATACAATTGACTTTTGGATATTGATCTTATATCCTCCAATCTTGATAAATTTACTTACTAGCTCTATTATAGCATTTTTGTAGATTATACCACATTTTTTACATAGAAGATAACATCATCAGCAAATAAAAGTTTTACTCCTTCCTTTCCAGTCTTTTTTTCCTCGCCTATTACAATGGCTAGAACATCTATATGATGGTAGATAGAAGCTGAAAGCAGAAATTCTTGTCTTTTACCTGATCTTGAGGGGAAAGTATTCAGGCTTTCACCATTAAGTACAAATGTTATATGCAGTTTTTTTTAATAGATGTTCTTTAACTGTTTGTGAAAGTTCTCTTCTATTCTTAGTTTTCTGAGTGTGTGTGTCTATTTACTGAAGAATAGATATTGAATTTTGTCAAATGTTTTCTCTAAATATGTTTAGATGACTACATGGTTTTCCTTTTTTGGTTTGTTAATATGGTGACTTAAATTGATTGAATTTTTACATTTATTTTAAATTGGCTTATAATTTCTATCCTTTTAAAAATGTTTTATTGAGATATAATTCATTTACTATAAAATTGACCATTTTAAAGTGTACAATTTAGTAGTTTTTAGTATACTTAGTATGTTATGCAATCATCACTGTTAATTTATTCTAGATAATTTCCAACACCCTCAAAAGAGACCCTGTACCTATTAGAGCCAGTCCCAATCTCTCCTGCCTCCATCTTCTAGCAACCACGAATCCATTTTCTGTCTCTGTGGATTTGCCTATTCTTGACATTTCATATAAATGAAATCATACAATATGTGGCTTTTTGCACCTTTCACTTGGCATAATGTTTTCAAGGTTCATCCTTGTTTTAATATGTAATAATACTTCATTCCTTTTTAAAAACTGAAGTAAAATTCACATAACATAAAATTCATCATTTTAAAGTGGACAGTTCAGTGGCATTAAGTACATTCACAATGTTGTTCAACTACCCCCGCTACCTATTTCCAAAACTTTTTATCATACCAAACAGAAACTCCGTACCCATTAAATAATCACTCACCATTTCTCACTACCAACTACTGGTCATCTCTATTCTACTTTCTGTCTTCATAAATTATCTATTTTAGATACCTCAAATAAGTGGAAATCATACAGTATCTGTCCTTTTGTGTCTGGCATAATAATTTCAATTAGCATAATGTTTTCAATGTTCATCCATATGTAGCATTTATCAATACTCCATTCCTTTTTATGTGTAAATAATATTTGATTGCATGAATGTACAGTATTTTGTTTATCCATTCAACAGGTGATGGATATTTGGGTTGTTTCCACCTTTTGGTTATTGTGAACTATGCTGCCACGAACACTGACGTATAAGTATTTGATTCCCTGCTTTCAATTCTTTTGGGTAAATACTTAGGAGTGGAACTGCCGGTTGTGTGGCAATTCTATGTTTAACATTTTTTTTTTTTTTTTTGCGGTACGTGGGCCTCTCACTGTTGTGGCCTCTCCCGTTGCGGAGCACAGGCTCCAGACGCACAGGGTCAGCGGCCATGGCTCACGGGCCCAGCCACTCCGCGGCATGTGGGATCTTCCCGGACAGGGGAACGAACCCGCATCCCCTGCATCGGCAGGCGGACTCTCAACCACTGCGCCACCAGGGAAGCCCGATATGTTTAACATTTTTGAGAAACAGCCAAACTGTTCTCTGTACCAGATGCATCATTTTATAATCTCACCAGCGATGTATTAATATTCTAATTTCTCCATATACTCACCAACACTTATATTTCCATTACTATTATTATTATTACCATTCTAGTGGGTGTGCAGTGGTATCTCATTGTGTTTTTCATTTGCATTTACCTAATGGCTAACGATGTTGAGCATCTTTTCATGTGCTTACTGACCATTTGTATATCTTTGGACAAATGTCTATTCAAATCTTTTGTCCATTCTAAAATTAGGTTGTTTTGATATATTGTATAACACAGGGAATATAGTGAATATTTTATAATAACCATAAATGGAACATAAACTTAAAATATTACGAATCACTATATTGTACACCTGTAAATATAATACTGTACAACCATACTTCAATAAAAAAATGAAACAAAATAAATAAAATTAGGTTGTTTTTTGGTTTGTTGTTTTGAGTTGTAGGAGTTCTTTATATATTCTGAATATTAAGCCTTTATCAGATGTATGATTTGTAAATATTCTCTCCCATTATACGGATTGTGTTTTCACTTACAATATCAATATCCACTTCATTCCTTTTATTGCTAAATAATATTCCAGTATTTTTTTTGCCTTATTTTGTTTATTTATTCATCAGTTGATGGGCATTAGGGTGGTTTCTACTTTGGGGCTATTGTGAACAATGATGCTGTTAACATCCATATACAAGGTTTTGTGTGTACATGTGTTTTCAATTTTCTTTGGTATTGCTATAGATTGAATGTTTGTGTTCACCCAAAATTTTTAGTGGGATGATTTTTAACTATAAATTCATCTTCCTCATTAGGGCTATTTCTTCTCCTTAGCACTTATCACCTCATTTACTCTTATTTATTATCTATCTCTCCCCAGTAGAATGTGTGCTCCATGAGTACAGGGTTGCTTTGTCTTTTTTTTTTAATATCTTTCTTGGCACATAGTAAGTGCTAAATATACTATTTTTTAGCACATAGTAAGTGCTAAATATACTATTTTTTAAAAATATATATTCTTAGCACATAGTAAGTGCTAAATATACTAATGAATTAAATTATAAACAGGTACAAATATGTGAATACTTTATCATGTTTTCTAATGTCTTTCAGATGCCCAAGCATTTATATATTGAAATATATCATCTTGTTATAAATTATCCTTGTTTTACATATTGTTGGGATATTATACTCATTTTTCAGAAATTATGTGATAAGTAGTTTATATTATCTATGAATTCAGTTTTAAAAGAATAAAGGGAGCCTTATAAAATATGTGTCATAAATGGGCATACTGGATGTGATAGGTTGAGAATAACTGACTCAGTCACATCAATTAGTGAGAGAAATATACAAGGGGCAGTAGGCCATTGCTCTGGAAGTTCTCTGAAAGAACTGCTCTCCCCACATTTCTAAAAATATCCATCTATAAAATATCTGCAAGTATTGTGGGACAGGATGAGCTATAGAGAGGAAGAAATTATAAGGACCATCAGCATCTTGAAGTTATAGATGGGATCCAAGAGAATTCATACCTTGTTTTCAGGATGTCAGTCAATGGTGGTGTTAATTATGGATAATTTTCACCTTAATAATGGAAAAACATTCAAAAGCCATTATACATCCTTGAAGTAAAGATACAGGTAGAATGTTGGCACCCCAGGACTGGGGCTTCCCTTGATTGGTATATCTGTACTCCTAGGTACAGAGAAGAAGACTCAAGCAATCAATGTACTGTTTCTCTAGGCTATCCTGGATGTGGTGGTGAGCAAGTGCAGGGTCATGAAAGTTCAGAGTATCATATGATGCCAGTTTCATTGAAGAAATCAACCTAAATAATTATCCTTCTGCATGAAGGTTGAGAAGACCATTCATGGGGCAGGAGAATTGCATGAAAAGCACTATAATGAGAGTAACCAGTTTGTCTGATAGAAGTTGGGTTTATTACCTATTGTCCCGTATAATTGTAAGGAAGGTGGAATTGCTATATTAGTGTAAAACAAAATAGACTTTAAGACAAAGAGTATTACTAGAGATAAAGAGGGACATTTTTACAATGACAAAAAGGATCAGTACAGCAGGAGATAAAAAAATCATAAATGTATATGTACCCAATAATAGTACTCCAAAGTATATGAAGCAAAAACTGACAGAATTGAAAGAAGATGTGGACAAATAAAAAAATTTAGTTTGATATTTTAATACTCTTTAATCAATAACTGGTAGAACAAGAGCATAGTTCTGCTCTCTTTTCAACTGACAACTGGTTAAGTATTTTACAAAGCACGTTTGTACTCCATGACTTTTCTTATCATTCTGTTCAATGAAGTTCTGTATACTACAGCAATGAGTTTTACTCCTTCCATGACTTGCAAAATTAGAAATAAGGAACTATTTTCTTTTTCTTTTAAAATAAATTTATTTATTTAATTATTTTTGGCTGTGTTGGATCTTCGTTGCACGTGGGCTTTCTCTAGTTGCGGCGAGCGGGGACTTACTCTTCATTGCAGTGTGCAGGCTTCTCATTGTGGTGGCTTCTCTTTGTTGTGGAGCATGGGCTCTAGGTGCGCAGGCTTCAGTGGTTGTGGCATGTGGGCTCAGTAGTTGTGACTCGCAGGCTTTAGAGTGCAGGCTCAGTAGATGTGGCGCATGGGCTTAGTTGCTCCGCGGCATGTGGGATCTTCCTGGACCAGGGCTGGAACCCGTGTCCCCTGCATTGGCAGGCGGATTCTTAACCACTGCGCCACCAGGGAAGTCCCAGGAACTAGTTTCAATTCCTCATATCTTTCTCCAAGAAAGCATAGATTTTAATCTATACCTAGCACTTGAGCTATCAGTATGATAATTCGTTTTTTACCCAGAGAAGCACCTCAAGAACTATCTCCTTTCTCCTCCTTACTAGTAAATGCTTATTTAATGACACAGGTATAGAGTCTGAAGCTGAAAGTATAGACAGTAGGCTCTAATGAAAAAAGCAAACAAAACAAAACCACTTCAAGATTTACTGACAAAGCTTCTCTTCAGTAATGTTAAGCTGCAGAATTAACATCTCCGACAAGACCAGAATACAACTCAAGGCACCAAGGTATGGTAGAAAAACCACTGAACAAATAGTCTAACCTCTGAATATAATAAGCCGTGTCCTTGGGAACTTAAATAAATAAATACATATATACACACTTGGTTATCTCCTAGCTTTGACTTTCTAGGACTATTAAAAAAAAAAAAAGGATGACACTATTCATTGCAGTCAGCAAGGGTATACTGCTTGGCAACATAAAGAATTCCAAGGGATAAGTTAGAACACTATGTTACATTTGCTCCTCACCCTGGTTCACATCCCCCTTTGGATGGGAGAGTTTGAAAAATATGTACAAAACACCAAAGAATCAGGAATTCCCCGGCAGTCCAGTTGTTAGGACTCTGTGCTTTCACTGCCGAGGGCCCGGATTCAATCTCTGGTAAGGGAACTAAGGTACCACAAGCCACGTGGCTCGCCCCAAAAAACAAAAACAAAAACAAAAAAAGGCAACATAAAAGAACTTTATTGTGAGGAGTTATATTTAGTATAGTTAAGAGTATTTACAATTAAATAAGCCAAAGATAATACATTTAATCAAAACATTTGAGTCACTGAGGAAATTCAAGTCATTTTATTAAGTAGTTAGAGATCCATAGAAAAGGTCTATGCAGAAGGCAGGCTGTGTTTTATTTGCATGAGGGCCAAAGGAAGCTCAAAAGACAGGAAAATGGATGTTTAGAAGTTTGATAACTAATCCTCATGATTAAGATCCTAATCAGAAGGAGCATGATACAAAAGAATGTGGGTGGGAAGGTGAAGGTTGGGCAATAATTGAAGTGAGAAATGTAGTCACTGTTTGTACTAATCACTGGTTTTGAAACTGTCTTTCAACTGCTAGAGAGGATCATTAGCAGATAATTCAGAGTATCATAGAGGGATTAAATCCCATAAAACTGTCTCTGGTTATATGATTGTCCACTTAAATTCACCTTATAAAAGTAACTTAGGGATCCCATTCTCAATCACCTCCTACACAAGTTTAACCAATAGGGTTGTGTTGTATGAGTGCATACTGGCATAGAGACTGGTCACTGCTGAAGTGGCCTGGTTTAAATTCAGCAGAAATCACAGAAAACACTCAGTAGCTTTCATAGAAGAGAGTGGTAGCTCAATCTAAACCAACTTGTATGAAAAAGCACATGCAAATCATTTAGGACAGACTCTTTTTGAGCGCTGTATCTAAGAACAGGTCATACAGGGGCACTGGTAGGAGTGCTGGTTGAAGGTAGAGAAGAGTAGTATTCAAACGCTGGTTGAGGGACCATCCCTATTAATTACAAGAGACAGGTAGATGTGTGCAATGGACTTTGAGTCAATACTACTCACAAAAGCAAGTATTTTAAAATGCCTAAGATCACTACGAATGTATTTTAAGGTATGGTTCAGCTCATCAGCTTATCCAACTATATAGTCTCTCTGCACAACAACAAAATAATTCATTTGCCTTCACAAACTATGAAACTGAGAGCTTATATCAAACATTTTTATGTGAATGAGAAGTATGAAGTGCTCTACAGTGGGCTCCCAGCTATCATCAATTTGTAACTCACACTGTTATATGTTGCTTGGCAAAAAAAACCCCACTAGTAATATATTTGTTCAAATACTCAGGTTACTATCCTCCTTTGCCTGCACTTGCAGCATTAAATATCTTCAAATTCTTGTTGTAAATCTATATAACCACTGATTTTAAAGTTTTAAATCAATACCCCTCTTATGATACTTGCATGTGAAGATTTATTTATATTAAATGCTTTAAAGTACAACTAACCCCACAGGTATTGCCATTAAGAAATAAATTTTAGTCAAAGATGATTTCATTCCTTAAAAACATTTTGTGGCTATAACACTGCTAAGTATTCTGGTAATTTGTAGATGATACTTAATTTGATACTAACATCCTAATTCAGTACTAAGAAAAATTTAAAACTCAGGCAAAATATTACTGATTTTCTTGAATTAATGAATTAATCACTTAAATATTTACTGAGCACAACTATGTGCTAGGCACTATTTTAGGTACATAGTATAATATAGTAGTAAATAAGACAGTGTCCTGCCCTCATGGAGCTCATGTATAACAGAGAGGGACAGGCAATAAATGAATAGACAAATAAAATTATTTCCTCCTGTAATAAGTTCTATAAAAGAAACAATATGCTCTACATTCAAGGTTATACAGAGTGGAGGAGAGCAGAGTAACCTCTTTAGATAGTTGAAGAACAGCCTGAGGAGATGAAATTTTAACTGAAACTAGAAGAAAAGTAGCAATAGGTTCAAAACAAAGCCACTCAAGAACTTTAAGCAGGGAAATGACGCGATTCCTTAGCATCTATCATAACCTGAGAAAATCTGAATCTGGAGTTAAGACCATTTCCTCCTACCCATTTCTCTTCTCCGAGTTCATAGTCCTCCTTACTTCACCAGCACCCTAAACCCCTGTTCTTATCCTAAATCTTATGATAATGCTCACTGGATCACAGGAGTCCCTGAGAAATGATGACATAATCCACCATTTATGCTCCTGTGTTTGAGCACAGAAGATAAGCACTCAGGCCCACCCTTTCAGTTACTGCACTTTACTCTTTTCTAAACATTAAAATTCAGTTTTCACTCAGAACCTCAAAACTTTTGGTTTTCTCATTTTTAGCTGATAATCTCACCTCATATTTCCCAGAGAAATTAGAAGCTAACAGTCATTTCCTACTGCTCTAAGCACAAAATTAACTTTATCACATCCATCCTTTTCTAGTCCCCTAAACTCTCCTTTGCACAACCATCCTTTTAGTTTACCAAACTGATAAAACTCCAACTCTAGATGAATCTAATTGCTTGCCCTTTCTAAATCCACTCAGAGTTGCTGAACATTGCTGTCAAAAATCACACAACTGTGCAAATTAACACTGAAATATTAATTATAGCCACAACCTCAAATAACCCGTCAATTCTGCCTCATACCATTCTATGTTTTCCATATCCAGCTTTCTATCCTACTCCCCCGAGGCTGTTTCAAACACTCTCCACCATCCTCAAACCTCCAACCTCCCACATCCTATCGCACTCATCCTCAAACCTCCAACCTCCCACATCCTATCGCACTTGTGACAAATGACGTTACCTCACACTTCACAAAGAAACAGGAGTCACCAGCTTTCTGCTTCTAAGCTTATAAATTTTCTCCATCTGCAGCCCTCCTTTTCATTTTTCTTTTTATTAAAATAGATGTTTCTCTTCCTAGCTAAAGCCAACCCTTCCACCTCTGTCATGAATCCTATCACCTTTTACCTTAACCCTTGGGATTATTTCCTCTCATATAGTCAGCTATCCTTGTTCACTGGCTTCTGCTCAACAGTCTCCTCTGTAGGCTCTTATTCCTCTGCCTATCCCTTTACTATTCCTCTGTCCTAAGTTGTCTTCTCCTCTTATCCTCTCTCTCATGATCCCATGGTTTCATTTACCAAACTCATATAACCAACTTCATCACCACTTGGATTTTCCATAGAGACTTAAACTTACAGAGACAGACTTAGTCTTAAAACACCTTCTTCTTCATCCCAAACTTGTTTATCCATTCAATTTGTTTATAGGTAGGAATCATTCTTGATGCCTTTTTTCCTACTTCCATTATCCAATCAGTCAGCATGTCAAATCTCTCTCAAATCTGACCCCTTCTCTCCATTCTCATTGCCAATAACCTAGTCCAGGCAGACATTATTTCTTGCTTGGATTATTGCACTAACTGTCTCTAACTGGTCTCCTTGCCTCTGGTCTTGCTTCCCTCTATACTACCAACCTCTCTTTCTAAAAGAAAAATGTGACAACAGTCTCTTTCAAAACCTCTCTCCCTTAAGACAAAATCCAAAATCCTTAAAGTGACAGTTGCAAATGCCTGACCTTTCCCTAGCATCTTCTCATATCACTCCCTCCCTAAAACTCAATGCTCCAGCTTACCTAATATTTTTCAGTTCCCTGAACACCCTACTCTTTATCTTGAGTCCAGGCCATCATATAAGCTATTTCTTCTCTTGGAAAATTCTCTCTCTCACCCCTTTCCCTGGGTAACTTGGGCTAATTCTTCAAGTCACGGCTAAATGTCACTTCCTTTGAGAAGCTATACCAGAGTCCTAGATAAAGATAGTTGTCTCTATTATGTGCTTTCATTGCATCCTGCACTTCCACTACCATGGTACTCCTATCACACACCACTAGCACTAAACTAGTAGGTCCATAAGGGCAAAGACTCTGTCCTGTTCACGGTTGTACTGATATCTGGTTACATGGTAGATATCATAAATTTTTGTTATATAGGTGAAAAAAATAAATGAAAAAGTACCCATGTCCCTACCCAATCTAGTTCAAAATTAGTACTTGAAATCTAGATCCCATCTCCTCCCACTCCCTAAATGATGATGCTCCATCAATTATATCCTCTCTCATACAGTAACTTTACTCTTGCTGTTTCAATTGGCTCTTTTTCTATCTAGAAACAGGCTCAAGACTCTTAACGTAAGCTCCCACCTCAAGAATCTAGAAAAAGTAGAGCAAAATAGGGCTTCCCTGGTGGCGCAGTGGTTGAGAGTCTGCCTGCCGATGCAGGGGACGCGGGTTCGTGCCCCGGTCCGGTAGGATCCCACGTGCCGCGGAGCAGCTGGGCCCGTGAGCCAGGGCCGCTGAGCCTGCACATCTGGAGCCTGTGCTCCACAATGGGAGAGGCCACAACAGTGAGAGGCCCGCATACCACAAAAAA
>RJWK010073483.1:0-10242 GCA_004363435.1 Platanista minor | reverse complement strand
GGGTTGTTTCTAATATTTTGCTTTTACAAATATTGCTTTAAGTGAAGACCTCAGGCATATAACATTTTGACTTGTGGAGGTGTATCTTCAGGATAGATTCCTAGAAGTGGGATTGCCAGGTCAAAGGGCAACGTACCCATAACTTTGTTAGATGGAATCAAATTCTTCTCATTGATAACATACCTTTTTTTTTTTTTTTGCCACTTGAAATGAGTTGGTTTAATTCCAGGTGGAACAGGATTCAGGATAGAACAGAACCTGAAGAACACACGTTCTGGGCTGGGTTTACTCTGATCTCACAGATGAGGTAGAAATGGCTGAGAAGAACTAAAGAAAAGATGAGCCACTGTATGTTTCTTAAATGTACAATAGGTTTGGAGACAACACATCATTCTAGCTGTAGGTGGCAACAGATGTTATGGCAGGGAATCCAGATGTTTACACAAGAGTGGGGCTAAGGATCATCATTGCCTCAGGCGGAACGAACAGCTTATTTTTTTGCCAGATTTCTTAATTCCACCTGTGGGCAGGGGCCCTTCCCCATGGCCTTCCCTTTTAGCTCCTTGAGTTTCTTCTGCTCGTCCTCCTGTTTCTGCAGGAACGCCTCATCTTCCTCATCCACCTCCTTGGCCGGCTTCCTGGGCTGCTCCAGGGGCTGTTTCTTGTCACCTTTGCCACCGGACGTGGCACCTGCCGCCCGTTCCCCAGACCCTGCCGCTGAAGCTGGTAACACACTCTTTGCACATTCTTCCACAGCTTCTCCAGCGGAGCATTTCGTCAGAATTCTGGATTTTTGTCACCTCGATAGGTGAGAAATAATTCATGATAAGTCACTGTAATGTAATTTGCATTTCTCTTATTATTAGTGAAATCAAGCATCTTTTTATATGTTCAAGGGCTGTTTGCACTGTCTTTTCTGTGAACAGACTGTGTATTTTGCCTATTTTTTTTAAAGGGCTTTAAGTGTTTTTCTTTTCGATTTTTAAAAGCTTTTTGTATATTAGGAGTATTAGCTGCCCCTTTTAAAATTTTATTTATTTAATTAATTATTTAATTAATTAATTATTTCTTTTTTGCAGTACGCGGGCCCCTCACTGCTGTGGCCTCTCCCGCTGCGGAGCACAGGCTCCGGACGCGCAGGCTCAGCGGCCATGGCTCACGGGCCCAGCCGCTCCGCGGCACGTGGGATCTTGCCGGACCGGGGCACGAACCCGTGTCCCTTGCATCGGCAGGCAGACTCTCAACCACGGTGCCACCAGCGAAGCCCCGCCCCTTTTAAAAAAATGATATAATACTTGCAAATTTTAAAAAATAATTATTTATTTTATTTTTGGGTCTTCGTTGCTGTGCGCGGGCTTTTCTCTAGCTGCCGCGAGCTGGGGCTGCTTTTCATTGCGGCGCGCGGGCTTCTCATTGCGGCGCCTTCTCTTGTTGCGGAGCACGGGCTCTAGGCGCATGGGCTTCAGCAGTTGTGCCTCGCAGGCTCTAGAGCGCAGGCTCAGTGGTTGTGGCGCACGGGCCTAGTTGCTCCAAGGCATGTGGGATCTTTCCGGGCCAGGGCTCGAACCCGTGTCTCCTGCTTTGGCAGGCGGATTCTTAACCACTGCGCCACCAGGGAAGCCCCGTTAGCCCCCTTTTTGAAAATGAGATAAGTTGTGTGGTTTTCTACCAGTCATTTGGGTTTGCCTTTGCTCACAGGACCGCTAATTCCTTCCTGAAGTGCCCTCTGCGCTTGGCCTCTGGCTCCCGCTGGCTGCCTGGCTGCTGCTCCTCTGAGGCCCTTCTCTCTCCTCCCGCTATGTCTGTGTCCTGTGCTCTATCCTCTTCTCCCCCGGCACCCTCTCTCGGGATGCTCTTGCTCGGAGCCCGGCCTCAGTGAGGACCTCTGTGCACATCTCCCAGTCGGCACCACTAGCTTGTACTCTCTGCCCATCTGCCCCATCATCACTAGACCCTCCACTCACGTGTCTGCCAAGCATTCAGGCTGCATGGGTCCCAGACTGGAGTCAGACACACACTTTCCCTTGTGACCCCTCTCCTGGAGGTGGCACACCCCCCTCTTAGGCAGAAATCTTGTGATCCCAGTTCTCTGAGCTTCCCTACGTCACACTTAGAGGTTGCTGCTCAGATTCTGGGTGGGGCAATGTCTTCTCTTTGTACAAACTTTGTGGTGCTCTGGGAAGTTCTTGATGTCCTGGTCCAGGGAGATCTTGAATGGGGGTTGAGGGTCCCACTGGGCATGACTAACCCAACCTCAGAGGCTTGGTGGCATCTGCTTCCCTTGACTTGCTTGGGATCCGGTGCCCTCAACTAAACGTCATGCTTCTGTGCCCTGGGAAGGGCCATCTTGGCTTACATAAATAGGAGCTTCCTCCTGGGCATTTTTCCTCAGCACTTATGCCATTCCTCACCATGCACTTCAACCTCCAGGCCAGGCTGTAGCAAGCAAAGGCCCCTTCTGCGTCTGGAGTATTGTGTGCCTCCAGGAGGCTCTGATCCTGGAAATCCAGAACACTGTGGGACACTTGGGCAGTGAGTTTTTCACCCAAGTATAGATGTGGCCAGCCTGGGCGTAGCTGGACAGAGGTTGCATCAGTGCACAATGGGGTTTCCTCAGCATGAGGAGAGTTAAACTCCTCTCTTGGCCCCAGAAAAAACCCTGTCTAACTGACTCTTTTTAGAGCAGAATTCTCAGTGCTGTGAGGATCCTTAATGGGCACCTAAAACTTAATGTAACCAAAATGGCACTTAAGCTCTTCGACTGAAACTTGCCCCGTGTCAGTATCCACTGTCTCAGCAGCAGCTCACCTGCCCCCTTGATTAAGGCAGAAATCCAGATCTTATCTACAATTTCTCCCTCCCTCTCAGTCCCCACACCTGTTTGGTTCCCAGTCCCACCCTGTATAGGACCACTTTTGTTCTTTGTGGCATTAAAACTCATGTCCTCAAGCGTCAGCGGCCCCAGGGGCCTGCAGGGCTGGACTCGTGGTGTGGAGTGAGGGAGGTGGCCTGGGTGCACAGAGCGGATGGCAGAGCAGACGTGCTATGCAGCACCCTTGCATTGTTGCCGTGTGGCGACGGGCCCAGTGCCGCTAAATCTTCTGATTTTTTTTCAGAAGCTAGGACTCTGGATTTGAAAACTGAAATCTCCTCTTCTGCCCTTTCTTTGGCAATCATCTGGGCGTGCCAGCCTCCTCCCCGGTTTTTATTTTCTTTTCTTCTCCATTCCCTACCCTAATGTCTCCGCAGCATCTTAGACCCCTGAGCGAAAGCGTTGAGAACATGTCTTAGATTATGTGCATATCCTTCATGCCCTGCTTGTGTGTGTGTGCGCTTTTGGTCTCTGTGCACCTTACTGGGCTGCAGACCTTGCACCTCTCGCTCAGTGCAACCTCAGTGCGACGTTACATCTGCACGGTGCAGGTGTCCTGTGTAGACGCCTGCCCCGCCCATCACGCCTGCCCCCGTGATGGGCCGGAAGGAGCCTCTAGCTTCCAAGTAAAGCTGCAACGGGCACCCTTGTCTCTTCAGGAACGGCCTGGAGCTGCAGTGCAGTGTCATGGGACACGTGTATTCAACTAGTACCAAGTGCTGACAGATTGCACTCCAGAAAATGCTTCACCAGGTTACACTCCTCCAGCCTCCACGTGCCCCACCCTTGCCTTGCCAACCTTTGTACCTACGCAGGGGTAAAGTGACATGTGATTTTTGTTTTAATTCACTCCGTTTGAACAGTACTCAAAATAGCTTTATAAACAAAACTTTTCACGAGAAAAAAGTTGCACAAGCAAAGGAAAATTTCTACTGCACTGAGTACTTGCATCCATGACTATCCTGTAAAAAAGGTGAGACATTTAGACCTTTCATAACTTATGTGATAGTAGATGGAGCTGTTGCAGTTCTCTGATGGCAGTAAATTTCATCCTGGCATTTGAAACTTTGCTTGCAATTTTGGAATCAGAAAAGATATTCAAACAGCTGTTTGCGTAGAAAGACCAATGAAGAAGTACAGCGTGGAAGGCTATTTTAAGTTCTGCTATGATTATTTTCTCTCTTCTAAGTCTCTCTTAATAAAAAATCTGTTATATTATCACTTTCTTTGGTAATAGTTGATGAAACCATTCATTTCGTATTCCCAGCTGTTAGCATATACTGCTTTATACCTGACTTTCCGTCATTCCCACATTGAGCGAACAACTGCATGTTGCACCAAGAGCTCCAAAAACTTTCAGTCGCTCTTGGTTGCGACTAGGATTAACTTAAGTTTACAATATTGAAAAATCATGCTTCAACCTTAATGTTGTGACTTTTAACATGGGTACTTCCTGATAGAGAGACCAGCCAGTAGACAAAAGTATATTTATTACTTCATTGTCTTAGATACATTTTTCAAAATTGGAGTATAATTGCTCTATAAGGTTGTGTTAGTTTCTGCCATACAACGAAGTGAATCAGCTATGTGTATACATATACCCCCTCCCTCTTGTGCCTCCCTCCCTCCCCCCCAATCCCACCCATCTAGGTCGTCACAGAGCACCGAGCTGAGCTCCCTGTGCCATACAGCAGGTTCCCACTAGCTAGCTGTTTTACACGTGGCAGCGTATATATGTCAATCCTCATCTCCCACTTCTTCCCACCCTCCCCTTCCCCCTCTGCGTCCACATGGCCGTTCTCTACGTCTGCGTCTCTATTCCTGCCCTGCAAATGGGTTCATCTGTACCACTTTTCTAGATTCCACATTTATTAGGTACATTTTTGATTTATCATTTTTTAGAGAAAGTCAGGGACACAAGCCGATGTGTGAGGATTTCTAGGTTAATATGTGAGAGTTTTGGGGTAGTATTGATACACCTCACTCTTCTGTCTTTTATCCTGTGGCCTCCTTAGGACCCACGAAGGGAACACAGAAGGGATGCTGCTGTGCTCCTGGCATCCTTGTCCCGGGTAAGCTGAGGCTTTCCTCCCCTTTCCTAAAAGTCATTTGTCTTTGCTATAGGTAAGCATGTTATCTTCCTTGGCCTGGTGCTTCACTGCTCTTCTAAAACCCACTCATGGAGCCTCAGCTCTTCTTTCCTGTACAATGGGCACCAGAAGGCCCAGTGTGGCAGGTGGTGAAATTTCCTCTCTGTGAACTCCTGAGGCCTGGGCATCAGCATGTCTCACAAGGATCATAGTGTTCCTTGTCTCTTCCCCACGTAACGTTTACGCACACGGTCCGTTCACATCTTCTCATCCACTGTCAGAAATGCGTTGGGCCCACAGAATGTTCAAGAGAAATAAAGAACTACATCTTTCTTCCAGGACCTCATAATTTCACATGGGGACAGCATCAATAGTAGTGAAAATGAATAATTGCTCACTGTGTGCCAGGCTGTGTGCTAAGCCCTTTATGTTAATTTTCTTAAGTAAGTTCTCTTCCACAAACTATAGTGCAAGCAGACTGGGCTGCTGCTTTCATCCTGGGAATAATTCTGGGGTCTGGGGACATAGGAGCCAGTATGTCACAGGCAAGGAAACTTTGCTGGTATGAGGACAAACTAGGCACATTTTTGATGTGTTCGTGTGGGCTGGCATGGTAAAAGGGCATCTGGAGGAACCACGAAGGGTAGAGTGCATCTTCCCGGCCCACCAGTTTCCCACATGGTGCTCTTGTTAAGTATACAGCAGCACTGGGCATTCTGAGCATTGCAGTGTCTCAGAGTCCCGTGGGATGCAGAGGCCTGACCCCACCATCAACACCTTTGAGCCAGAGGTGAAGTGAAACTGAAGAATCAACCCCGACCTAATGCTGTTTAATTGGAAGAGATCACTCTTCACCCTTGTTGCCTGACAGAGGAAATAGTGAACGCTTTCTGGGAGAAATATTTTCTGTCTCTACAGTAGAGTGTCTGGGCTACAACATCAATTTTGAGACGACATGAAGCAGCAGAAGGTGACCCATAGTCAAGAAGGAGACCCACAGATGACTCATGTGTTGAAATCAGCAGAGAAGGACTTAAAAATAATGAATCATAAATGTGCTAAAGGACTTAGAGGAAATGATGGATAAAAGTGGGTGAAAAGATAGTGTAGTTCAGCAAATAAATGGGAACTAAAAAGAACCAACTGGAAAATTGAGATCTGAAAAATACAATATTGAAATTGAAGAATTAATTCAGTCTGTCTGGGCAGAGTGGTAAAAGGAACCATGAATCTGAAGACAGGTCAATAGAAATTATCCAAAGTGAAGCTCCAAACTGAAGTACAAAGAGTAAAAGGAATGGCTAAAACTAACCAGGCAGCCAAGACCTGTTGGATATTATCGAAAAGTCTAGCTTAGGTATAATTAGAGTCCTGAAAGGAGAGGAGAGGAAACAGGGAAAGAAATATTTTCCAAAATTGATGAAAGATGTCGATACACAAGTCCAAGAAGCTGAGGAACCCCAAGCATGATAAATACAAAGAAAGCCACACCTAGACCTACCATGGTCATCACAGGACGAGTTACCTGTAAGCGGACACTGAGATGACATTAAACGTGCAAGACGCTTGTTAGGGAGTGTGGTAGCCCTAGATGGGCTCCAGTAACCCTTGCCTCTTGGTGTTCGTGCCCTGTGAAATCTCCGACCCACAACTGTGAGGTGGATCTAGTGAGTTTCAATTTTCATTATAACTTTTGATTTTGAAAAGTTTGCACTCAAAAGACCTTGCAAAAATAGCACAGAAATTTCCTGTGTACTCTACTCAGCTTCACCCAATGATAATATCTTACATAGTCATAGCATACTGGTAAATCAAGGAAATTGATTTTTGTACAATTTTATTAACTTAATTACAGAACTTATTTGGACTTTGCCAGCTTTTACCTGCACTCTTTGTTGTATAGTTCTATCAGGTTTTTTTAAAAAAATAAATTTATTTCTTATTTATTTATTTATTATTTTTAGCTGCGTTGGGTCTTCGTTGCTGCGCGCGGGCTTTCTCTAGTTGTGGCTAGTGGGGGCTACTGGTCGTTGTGGTGTGCGGGCTTCTCATCGCAGTGGCTTATCTTGTTGCATAGCACTGGCTCTAGGCACGCGGGCTTCAGTAGTGTGGCTCGTGGGCTCTAGAGTTCAGGCTCAGCAGTTGTGGTGCACGGGATAAGTTGCTCCGTGGCATGTGGGATCTTCCCGGACCAGGGCTTGAACCCATGTCCCTTGCATTGGCAGGTGGATTCTTAACCACTGCGTAACCAGGGAAGCCCCTATCAGGTTTTATTACATGTGTGCATTTGAATAAACATCACCACAATCAGGATACAGAAATGTTCCCCCTTCACAAAGAAACTATCTCATGTTATTCCTTAATAGTCACACCCTTCCCCCAGCCCTAACCCCTGGCCACTACTGATCTGTTCTCTAATACCATGATTTATCACTTTGAGAATATTAATGGATTATATAGCATGTAACCACTCATAATGTCCTGAGATCCACCCAAGTAGCTGCGTGTATCAATAATTTATTTCTTTTTACTGTTAGGCAGTGTTCTATTGTATGGATATACCACAGTTTATCCATTCACCCATTGAAGGATATTTGAGTTTCCTGTTTTTGGCTATTATAAGCAAATCTGCTGTGAACACTTGTGTACAGGTTTTTGAGTGAACCTAAGTTTTTAATTTCTCTAGGATAAATATCCAAGAATGAGGTTGCTATAGTCGCGTGTCCACCAAAACCTCCAGCAAGCTATTCACTTCTTACCCATCTAATCTGATCAACATAATTTCACCAATGAAATGGATCAGTGTTGTGCTCTGCAGGATGCCATGATGGTCAGATCTCTTTGGACCATATTTTGACAGAGGTGAGAGAGTAAATGTATACTGTCCATTCCATGTGAATGTGAACTGTTTCTATTTTCTGAATGGGATAGAAGAGAATACATTTACTACACCACTGGTGGCATCCTATGAACCTGAGGCCATATTTAACGTGCTGTAACAAAGATACCACATCTGGTGTGGTGGCTGCAGTTGGGACTACTGTCTGGTTGAGCTCGCTGTAGTCTGTAGTCATCTTCCAGGGTTCATCTGGTTTCTGCAGAGGCGGGCTGCTGAATTACACAGAGATATGATAGAGACTGCCAACCTTGTACCTTTAGATCCTTAAAGGGAACACTAATCTCCACTCCTTCCCTGGAATTCAATATTGTTTTGGATTTACTATCTTGGTTGGTGGAGAGAGTAGTTTAGGAGGAATCCACTTGATCTTCCTCACTATGATAGCTCTTAACCCACGTACCAGGGAATCAGTAGGGGTTGTACCGTCTCCTAAGTATGTCCCAATTCTTAATTTAGGGACCAGGTACATGACCACACAGTGGGCTTGTCAATTGGTAGATCCACCGTAAGTCAGACCATGGACAAGACTCCATACCTGGCCCTCATATGCTCCCACTCTAAATGGGGGCTCATAATGATTGAGATCATTGTCAACTCAGACCCTATGTTCGCATCTCTCAAGTTTTCAGTGTACAAGTCTTTTTGCGTTTTTTCAATGTCAGCAGATCAGTGTACAAGTCTTATCCACCTTTTTCCTCACTTCTACTGGATGCTGATTCAGAACATACACAACCACCTGGAGAAACTTGCCCCAACCCTGCCATGTACTGCCACCTAGCTGGCCTGGAACTGAGTCACCAAAAGCCTTTGTTATTTACTTAATTCTTAATTCCTTTAGAATTCATTATTGTCATAAGTATTTATTGTCCTTGTAATAAATCTTTTAAAAATAGAAAAGAAATAATGTACTTTAGTTACTCCATAGATGAATACAAATGGATCACACTTGACATATGATTTTAATCTTTGTAGAATTATTAAAGTAATACACACATTATAAAAATGGAAATATCACCTAAGGGAGAAGAGAAGAGCTTTGCAAATCCCACCCCCAGAGGTGACTGTCCTGAACGGCTTGGTGCATCTCTCTCAGGCTCTGTCTCTCTTCTTCTGGCTCTCTCTCTTTCTCTCTCTCTCTCACACACAAGCAGATTCATTTACATCTATGTTGATTTCACATATATGCAGTCTTACAGATGGGAACCTGGGTGCAGATGGTTGGTTTATATGCATCCCACATATAAACCCTGAACTCTCCCCTGTCATCAGGTAGAGACCCTGCAACCACTTTCCCAGCTGCACAGCATCCATTCATCAATGTGGACCAGGACTGATGGATCCCACCCCCTCTCCATGAACATTAGTGTTGTTTCCAATCACCTTCTGTTTCAGCCAGTGCTGTGATGAGTATCCTTGAAATGACATCTTTGAAAAATGGTACAGGGATTGTAGTGGGATTGATTCTAAGAATCAGCACTGCTAGTAAAGGGTCGCACCTGTGGGGCTTTGATGGGTCCTGCACACTGTTCTCCCAGAGAGGAGTGGCCGCTCACGCTTCCCTCTAGGGGGTCTGCTGGGCCCACCTCTTCCTCACGGTGTCCCCTTGGCTGGTGGTCGCCAGACTAGAAACCTGCCAGTGTGATGGTGACCAGAGCTGTCTCCATAGTGTTTATGTTTGCATCTGAGAGGCTGAGCGTCTCTCACATACGCTGGCCATATGCATGGCCTCTCACTGGAATCTCATGTGTTTGCTCTCTTTTTAGAACATTGATTTTCAAGAGGTTTTTGGACCACAGGTATTCTCTGGCCTTGGTTATGAGGAATGCTTTTCCAGTTTGTGTGTGTTGGTTCCTGCAAATCAATTCATTCTGGGAACCTTCTGTCGTGACTACTGTGGTGCCAGTTAGCTTTGTGATGACAAAGTCAACTCCTCTCCCTGCCTGTTTATGAGAAAAGGCCTGAGTCTGAGCCACTATAGATTCTCTAGATATCTTGGCACATGGACTGAGCCCCACCCTCCCATCCTGCCAGACCCCTTGTACAAACACCTCCATTTGAAGAGTTCTTTCGCCTCATCCAGAAAATAAACAGCACACGCCCCTCCCCCCCAATACCCAGCAAACAAGCAGACAGACATCCAGCTGGCCTCCTTCCACCTCAGCCTCTCCGGAAAGCCACTCTATTAGAAATACCTTAAGCTCAATGACATACCGCCGTCTCCCTTTCTCTGGCACCATGCCAACCCCGGGTGAGCCCCGTCTTATGTGGGCACGACGGCACCACTCAGGTGAGCCGGAGACAGTACCCCAAAGTGGCCTGATGGTACCACCGTACATTGAAAATGACCTACACACCAAATCGGCCTTAAACATGGTGGTTCA
>RJWK010073482.1:0-10242 GCA_004363435.1 Platanista minor | reverse complement strand
TTTTTTTTTTTTTTTTTTTTTTATTGTTTTCACGTGCACTATAAAGCATCCATTTTAACTGTTCACTTCCCTAAATTTTTACAAATGTTCCCACCCAAGTAACCGGCACCACAATCAATACACAGGGCATTTCCATGGCCCCCAAAGTTCCCCTGTGCCCCATCCATCCAGTGGCACCCCTTCCCCCATCCCAGGCAGTAGCCAGTCTGCTTCAGTCTCTGTAGATCAGATGTGTTTTCTCAAGGACATCACACATGGAATATGTCCACACTTTTGTGACAGGCAGCTTTCCCACCGTGTGAACCTCCAGATTTGTCACACGGCTGTGCTCTTTCATTTCTTCTCAGTGCCAAGCCGTATCCCATTGTGTGGACGTGTGGAAGCTTTTTTATCCATCCCCCGGCTTGTGGATTCTTTCTATTTTGGTGCTATAATGAGTATGGCTGCTAGGAACATGCGTGTACAAATCTCTGTGTGGACATAGGTTTGTCTTTGTGTGGAAGTACGTTTGTGCTTCTATTGGGTAATGCCAGGAGTGGAAGGGCTGCTAGAGATGCTTGTTTAACTTTGTGAGAAGTTAACATCCTGCCTAAGGGCAGTTATGCGGGGGCCTGAGATGTTGTTTCTGAAGAGTGTTCCGGCTGCAGTGCAGAGGGAGGATGGGTGAGGGGAGAATGTGGAATCAGACTGTGTGCTTGGAGATTGCAACCTGCTGTCAGGAGGAGTGTTGGGGACCTGGGGAAGGGACGGAAGGCAGATGGCAGAGACGGGCCAGGGGAGAGGCCAGGGGAGCTGGAGTCACAGGACTGGTGCTGGTGGGAGGGGGGTTGGAGGGAGAGAGCTGGGATGTTTCTGTCTGTGGGTGGCTGGGGGGGTTGGGTCATGCCAGTTTAGAGGCAGCAGGATGACTGCACATGGGGAGATGGTGAGCTCAGCCTTGGATGCGGTACCCTGAGATGGCCGTGGGAAATCCAGCAATAACGGGATGTACCCATGGGAGACTCTGGGGAACGCTCTGGACAGGAAGGGCACACTTCTGAGTCACCAACACTCAGCTGGCTTTGAAGCTGCTGGAGAAATGTGTATCCCATGTAGACCCACTGCCTGAGAGTTCCGGGAGAGACAAGAGTGTGATTTGGCAAATCTGCAATGAATTTGATTCTCCAGAGACGGACGGGAACATGGTTAGAATTTGAGAATGACCCTCAAAGTAAGTTAATTGACATACAATTATCAATTGGGGAAGAGAGGCCACTTGCATACATCGATGTGTGATGGAATTAATTTAAAATCGAGACAAAACCCAAAAGTGTTCCAGTTTTCCTCATTACCACCTCCTGACAGTTGCTGGGGGGTTGACACTCATGCACAGCTGGCTATAAAGAAAAATGTGCTTGGCATGCCAGCAACATAGAACACACAAGGGCTTTCTTCCCTCTGCTTGGTCAGTTTCTTGGTAAGGGGAGGTTTGCTTTTCTCTTGGCATCATAGTTCAGCTCAGAGAATGACCGTCTCGTCTCGTTCCATAGTATTTATCCAAGTCCCCAAGGGAGGCAATGATCTGCCTGCGTGTTGAAAATGACCCCCTACAAAACAATAGAATCACACAGCTCCCCAACATGCCCAGACAGGTGAGTGCCCTGGGTGGGCTGATCGTCTGTTCAGAGAAAGAGGTGAACATGTTTTATTTATTTTAAGGTATGTGAGAAAGCATATGGCTGAGATGCAGAAAGGCAAGACTCACAGGCACCCCGAAGAGGAAATCTTCCAGGGCCACAGATGCAAACAGTGCATCCACAACAGAGACCACACGTGTGTCCACCAAGAGGGCCTCCACTAGGGAATAGACAATCACACAGTGAGACAGAGCATGAAAAAGTGAGTTAGAGCCACACATAGGAAAACACCACTTGTGAATAAATTGTAAGATGTTTAAGGCCTAACAGAAGAGAACGAAGAATGATATAGCAAGAACCTGGGTACCCACAGCCAACTTACAACTTTGTGCAATGCCTTTGAAGATACTGTCTGTGTCTGTGAAATTTAATAAGTTGCATGGGAATTGAGTAAATGGTACTTTGGAATTTGCTCTCAATTTTGCCTCTTTTCTCTGGGTTTTTCTTTCTAATGCTCACCCCCTGCTTCTCCTCTAGACCCGGGCCAGATCAGAGGTGTGAAACTTGGGCATTCACACACAGGGGCCCATACCCAGGTGGACCCTGTGCTTGACTCAGTGCTTTGCTGGCACCATCTTGAAATTCTTAATGAGTTTTAGACAAGGGGCCTCACAAGTTGTGTCCTCTCCAGACCCTTGCCCAAATGCATCCCCCAGCCAACTAAGTCCTCTCTGGCCAAGGATGCCATCTGTTATGGGTTGAATTGTGTCCCCTCAAATTCATAGTTCTGATGCTGGTGTACATGAATCCTGGAGATGAATAATTAAGTGGATGGTGGAGGGGGAGCCGGGTTTCTCATTATTGGAGTGAAAGTTTGCAACAAAGCAGGGAGGGGGCTAGAATGATCCACATGAAAAAGGATCAGGGTTGGAGACATCAGTGTGGACTCATGTTTAGGGTAATATAAATAGCGATGCTCACACAGAAAAATACTTACGGATATGTGTATATACAGGGCTTGTATACGTACATATATTTCCCTGCTCTGCCAAGTGAGAAGGCCAAGAGCAGTAACACCCAGTAACAAGGAGCAAACCCAGTATGAGATCTTGGTTCCTAATACCATTCTCCAATAAAAAGATTGATTGGTTGAATGAATCAATCAATAAATAAGAATAGACAAATCTCTCATGCAGAAGAATCCCAAGTAATTTATGGATTCACTCCACTCTTAAAGAAGTGGATCCTACTTTCTTCTGAAGGGTGGGCTACATGTAATTATTTCTTTCCAAAGAGCACAGACTATCAGGAGGGAAAAATAATAAGTTTACAATGCAGAAGCCGAACAGACAGGACCTCAGCCAGAAGATCAAGGTCAACATCAACAATGATGTCATGTTAATAGTATGTACCCTTGATAAGATATGATGAAAATGGCACCTTAGTCCCAGTGATGGTCCTCCCAAAACCCATGACCCCAGTCTAACAATGAGAAAAACATCAGGCAAATCCCAGTTGAGAGACATTCTACAGAAAACCTGACCAATCCTCCTCAAAATGGTCAACGTCATCAAAAACAAGGAAAGCCTGAGACATTCTCACGGCAAGAGGGGCCCAAGGAGAAATGGCATCTGCCGTGTGTTGAGGTCCTGACTCCCAATGTGGCTGTGTTTGGAGATGAGGCCTTTATGGATGTAATTAAGGTTACATGAGGTCAGGAGGATGGGGCCCTGATCTGATAGAATTAGTGCCCTTATAAGAAGAGACAGCAGAGCTGCTCCATTGTGTGAGGACATAGGGAGGAGGCTGCCATCTGCAATCCGGGAAGAGAAACGTCACTAGAAACCAACCCTGCAGGACCTTGATCCGGGACTTCCAGCCTCCAGAACTGTGAGAAATAAATGCCCAGCCTGTGGTATTTTGTTAGGGCAGCCCGAGCTGACAAATAGAACATCTAACTGTCATGTGAATACTGGATGGTATGCTGGGACAGAAAACAGAACATTAAGTAAGAACTAAGGAAATCTGAGAGAGTATGGACTTCAGTTAATAATAATCTCTCAGTATTGATTATTGATTGTGACAAGTGTACCATATTTAATATAGGATATTAATAACATGGGAGACTGCTTGGAGTGTGTGGGAACTCTCTGTATTATCTTCATGATTTTTCTGCAACTTTAAAACTGTCTTAAGATTAAAAAGTTCATTAAAACATAGATTTGTTGCTGAGATATGAACAAAGACATATACGTCGTATTTGGCCAAGGGGTTTAAATAGCTCTATTTTAAATAGAGCTAAAATAAAACGTAGATAACTCCATTTAAAGCCATAGGTCCTTCTACCATTTGGTAAATCTATATGCTCACTTCTTTAATGAGGTGAGTGAGTGATTTGAAAGCCCTCATCTCTGGATGTCTTGGAGCATCCATAGCAGGACTCAGGGAAACTGCTCCCAGGTAAAGTATTTGACCTGGGCTGTTCCCCACAGGCCACCTGCATCCCTGTTGCTGCATTTGGCAGACATCACTTCAAGGCTTCCATTTTCACTGTGTCGGTGCACATCTGAAACAGCAGTTCAGATCCTCCACACTTCTTACTAAGATTTCCAGTTGTCATCTTGATAATGCCATCTCCATCTCTCTGAGAGTGTTTGTTATGCCTGGAGGGATCTCTTCAAGTATTAGAATTTCAGACTTGAATTTTCTGGAACACACAATTTATTTCTTTTTTATCCCTCCTTTATTCTTTATTCCAGTGCTCCTAAGCCCTCCTGACATTCAGAAAGAATATGCATTTTATCTAATATGGAGCAGGCACTCTGCTGGGTTAGAGACACAAGATCAAGAAGGAAGTGTGCTGCCCTTCCTTGAGACCCAGTTGGGAAAACAAATGGACAAAATTAACCATCATGCAATAGGATGTGTGCAAAATTCAGGATTTCACAGAGCGCTGCAGGAATTTGGAGAGGTTGGCCTTGAAGTATGGGAACTCAGCGGCTGTGTGCCAGCCTCTAATTGCTGGGCTAGGGGAATGTCTCTTGTCGGATTCACATAATTACTCTGAGGACCTGCTTCTTCCACCATCAGGGTCATCCCTCCATACTAGCCAATCAGAGCATATTCAGCCCTTGGACATGGTAACTGGTCCAGGTGTGGACACGTGATAAACAGGGTCGATTCTACCCAAACAGGTCAAGTCCTGTTGGGAGATTAATACAGATCCTGGGAAGAGAGATGATGTTGCTTCTAGAGCTGTCAGTCCTCAGCTGCACGGAAGCCCAGAGCAGCCAGGGCTCATCTTTGCTGCTTTTTGGAAACAATCTACCAGAGAATGAAGCCAACAGAGAAGAAAGCAGAACCAAGAGAGACAGAAACAAATGCCCTGTAGTGTTTGAGCTCCTGGATCCAACCACACCTGAAGTGAGCACCATTTCTTAAGCATTCCCAATCAGATGAGTCAATAAACTACCTTCTTTGCTTAAGCAACTGCAAGGAAGCAAAAGTGTGGGCCAGCCCTCCTAGTCTGTAGAATGGGCTTCTGGCTGGCCGATGCCCTCCTAGCCCATTTTTCTACAGTAAGCTACTAAAGAATTATATAATTATTCAAAATTGTAGAAATGCCGTATAATTCTAAGGAATTGTTAATGTATTTGTTCCAAGGTTATTAGTAAGAGATTGAAATTTAAAAATCATTATATAATTAATCAACTTAAAGAAACATTCAGATTATTGTCACACACACACACACACACACACACACACACACACACACACACACACAATAGTCAGAGAACTTTTAAGGCTACTGAGTAAAATCTAACCATCTCAGACTGATAATCAAGGCCTCTAGGAACTAACTAAACCTTCTGCTTTCACATGCCTTATGCTCCCACAGAAATGGAAATACTTGTCATTTACCCGAACACGGCTCATTCTTCCTTACTCAGGAGCCATTGCTCCTGTGGTCTCTACATTCAAGTAGGCCCTCCCACCTGCTTCTGCATAGTCCACGTCAACCTGACTCCCACCTGAAGTGTGCCCCCCACCCCCATTGTGGACCTTTCCTCTGCATTTCTCCGCACACAGTTCTCCCACCCTTGTGTTATGTTTGTGCATTCTCTTCTCCACTGAACTGTGATCATCTCAAGAACAGGATTTCAACGCAACCCTGAGTCACCTTTGTAGTCCTGGAAAAATCTGGAATACTGCCTTGTATTCCGTAGAACCTCAATAAATGCCCAATGGATGCAGATGTGAATTAATGAACAAAAGCATGGTTATTTTTGGTGCAGATCAACGATAGCAATTGGCCTGATAAGGAAACAGCTTCCTGCCTGTTCCCACTCTTCCTCTATGTTCCCTTCCTTGTCCGTGTAACCATAAGAAGTGTGAGGTCTTTCTTCAGCTCCCTTTTTTTTGGAACTGAAGTTGTTAAAAGTGTTAAAATTTTCAGCCTAGGCTGCCAGGGGAATGGCAACATAATCTTTTCAGTGTGGTTGAAGATGCAGTTGGCCGGTCCTGTAGTGTACACAAAAACAGGATGTTTCTGTGATGCCTGGTGATGATTTTGTATTTTGGGACGTGGGCGTTCCTTAGTGATGTCGGCGTGCGGCATGGGTAGGCGTGCAGGGCAGGCGTTTCCAGTTCCAGGACAAGATCCGGGCCTTTGTCATGAAAGGTTTAGTGCATTATAACTGGCCATCCCTGCTCAGCATCTTCGTGCTTACTTTTGTTTTCTGCGTCGTCTCTGGCCCTCCATTTCCTCATCTGTAAAATGGGGATAGTCACTGTAACCACCACGTAGGGTCACTTGAGGATTAAATGAGTTAATACGTATAAAGACTTGGCACAGTGGCTGACACCCAGTAGGTGCACAGAAATGGCTAAGATGACGCTAATCATTGCCAACGCACGAGTGAGGACACAAGACCTCCCTCCTAGCAGGCGCCCAATAGCTATTGGCTGAAGGAGAAGATGTTTGCTAGATAAAAGGAGTGAGGTCTACAGAGGGTGACGGCCGTGGCAGTAGTGGAGGTGGCGGTACGGAGACGGGCTCGGAAGGAGGTGGACACGCTGCTCCTGGGCCACGTCTCTGCCTCGCTGCTGCTTTCTGGAAGCCCTGCATCCTGCCAAGGCCAGGTGGGTGGGTCCCGCCACAGTGTGAAAGACACACGGACTGAGCAAGACACAGCAGAGCAAGGCCTCCGGAAAGGGCCAGGCCAGCGCCCGGAGGACCTTTCCCATCCCTACCTCTCTCCACAGTAGCTTCTTTCTTTCCCTGGACACTGGTTCCAGCCGTATGTCACCTCCTCCGTGGCTCAGAGGCCAGCTCTTTGCCTCCCACTCTATATTCCAAATTCCTGGAGGACCGGGATGTGACTTGCAATGCTGGGACTTCTAATCTCTGGTTGTCCCTAAGCTTCATCTGTGTTTCTGGGTGCCAGGGCTGGGATTTTACTTCTCAGATGCATCTTGGACTCATGAGGCAGAGATAACTTCACTCCTACCCAAGCCAGGACAAACTGCTGAAGACAAATGGTTTCTGGGGAACGGAGGGTGTTCTGCTGGCTAATTTATATACTGCCTGGAGGGGACAGGCCTGGAGAAGGTAGAATCCAAGCTGGCTGCTCCCTTCTGCTGAGCTGATTAGAACAGACAGTCAGCTGCTGTCTGCTGGAATTTATTGTTTTGCACCTTTGTACCTAAAACTTGGTTTTGTACTTGCAAATCTGGACCCCACCATGACATTGCAAAACCCACTCCCTGAAACCTGAAATGTCAACGGGATTAATGAAAAGTGGCACCAGCTCACTCCCTTTTGCATTCCCGGCCCACTCTGAGGAGAATGTAAGATTTGGAAATGGGTTCACACAGATTGGGCCACAGTCTTCTTCTGGGATCATGGTCGGTCCTGGAGTGTGCGATGGATGCTCAGGGTCAAGCCTAAAGCCTTAGAATTAATTAACTTTCCCTGGCCTCAACCTACACATTTGGCATTGGTGTTTCTCCAACAATAGGATATATGGTATCATGAGGGGGCTGTTAAGGTGTACCGATTTAAATAATTAAAATTTGGAGCTCTGTATGACTCTGCGATGAGTCGTCATTTATTTTAGAAGATAAGAAACGTGTCTGTTCTCTCTACTAAGTGCCGCCTGGATTCCTTTATTGAGCTGGCTGATTTGTCCACGCTTCCCACCCTCATGGTGCTGAGCTGAGTCAGGACTCTGTGCTGGGAAGCTGTGGTGGGGGGAGTGGAGATGCGTGAAGTAAGAGGTTAGTCAGGAAGGTTTCTATTTCTTTTGTGGTTTTCTGGGGGGTAAAACAAATTACATTGCCGTAGAAACTTCATCTTCTATCTATTTTTCAAGAAGTTTCTCAGCAGATTTAGAAACTAGACCGAGATAGGATCAGGCACAGGAGCACAACTTAAACTGAGTTCAATAGAGTCCGATTTATAATCCCAATCCCATAGACTAGGGTGTGTATTAATAAACCATCTCAGGGGCACCTCAGTTAGCACTCCCAAACTTATCCCAGGTTGAATCGCCCACTATACATCATGGGACATGAAAATTCCCCACAGCTCTCCAGGCTGCAGATTTGCTTTGCGGAGAGTTGGATAATATTAAGTCTGCTGGCTGAGTTCTCTGTGGGCGAAGCTGCAGACACCACACGATGTCTCTGGGCTGAAAAAACAGCGAGACGTACTGCTGGTTCCCAGGCTGCTGTTGCCTCAAGAAATGGCGGGGGTTATCTCGCCTCTTCCCCGTGGTAGCCGCCACCACCAGCAGTGACGGTAAATGGTCATCTCTAACGCTGCATGTGCGGTACACCCGGGAGCATCACATCATTTCGATGACCTTGTACACAGCAATTTCTGCAATTGTCCAATGCTATCATTCCCACGTATTTAGTCCACTTTTTAATAGCTCAGTAAGACAGATGTAAAGGACAATGTTCAATTCCACACAGTCATACAGTTGATCTCAACACACCCTGTAATTCCTGGGTCCCCAGCCCCCGGGCCACGGACCGATACCGGTCCTCGGCCTGTCAGGAACCGGGCTGCACAGCAGGAAGTGAGTGGCGGGCGAGCGAGCGAGCGAAGCTTCTCATCTGCTGCTCCCCATCGCGCCTCATCGCTCGCATTACTGCCTGAGCCATCCCCCACCCCCTGTCCATGGAAGCATTGTCTTCCACGGAACCGGTCCCTGGTGCCAAAAAGGCTGGGGGCCGTGGCTGTAACTGATTCATCGTCACACACATTTTTCCTGCTGCGGTGGAAGGGGCTGAGATGTGCCTCACAGCAAAGGTGAGGGTCCATTTGAAGGAGAAAAAGGCTTCTACTTCCTCTTTAAGTGATTCACTCTTGTTCAAAGAGATGCTCACGTTCATTGAAATGATCTCGGGGCCAACAGCGCAAGTAGAATCCGTTCCTGTGTTTTTCTCACATAGCGTGAGGGTGACCACCTTGGCCTTCCCGAGCCTCAGTCTTTTCATGTGTCGTATACAGATCATCGTGACAAAAACTTCCAAGGAAAGAAAGCTGCCAGGAACTAGCCTTGACAGTCATGAAACGTCATCCTCTCAGCTCTCCCTCCTCCGCAAAATGGGCATGGTCTCAAAATAAAAGGCAGTTATTTCATTTGAATGTATTTCTACTCGGGTAATCTAATGGCACCCCTCAAAACTTTTCACGTTGTGTTTTTGAAATACATTTTTTGTTTTAGAATAGCTTTAAGTTTGTAGAAATGTTGCGAAGATAATACAAAGGACTCCCATATACCACACGCCCGGTTTCCACTGTTACCAACATCTCACATTAGGATGGCGCTTTGCTCCATGAACCAATGCCGACCTGTCATCGTGAGCTGAAGCCCATGCTGCATTGAGATTCCCTTAGTGCTTATCAAAGGTCTTTTTCCATTCCGGGATCTGATCCAGGACACCGAATCATGTTTAGTTGTCACGTGTACTTAAGGCACCTCTTGGCTCTGAAAGATTTCCTTGTTCTTGACAGCTTTGAGGAGTACTAGTCAGACATTGTGGGGAATGTCCCTCAAGTGGGGTGTGTCTGATGTTTTTGTCATAGTTGGGCTAACCATGCTGTTGGCTTTGAAGACCCCAGAGGTGAAGGGCCCTTCTCACCACATCACATCAAGGGTCCAAGCTCTCAACATGACTCATCACTGCTGACCTTGACCTTGATCACCTGGCCTGACGTCATGTTGGTCTGGGTTCTCCACTGTAGTCACTCAAGCTTTCCCCTTTCCATGTTGTACTCTTTGTCCACACGTAGGAGTACATCAAGAGTTATGCTCCATCTCCTTGAGACTGCATCACCTAAATACATCATTTGGAATTCTTCTGCACAGGAGATGTGTCTATCCTCTCCCACTTAGTTATTCAACGTCTATTTATATCAGTATAGATTCATGGATATTTATTTTATATTTTGGGTATAGTCCCACACTACCATACCACTTTATTTATTTATTTTGCTCAAATTGTGCCAGCTTTGGCCACTGGGTGATCTTTCAGCCTGCCTCTGTGTCTCTTGACATATCATCATGAAAGGGTTATCTTTTTCTTTTTTTTTTTTTTTTTTTTTTTTTTTTTT
>RJWK010073481.1:0-10242 GCA_004363435.1 Platanista minor | reverse complement strand
TTTTTTTTTTTTTTTTTTTTTTTTTTTTTTTTTTTTTTTTTTTTTTTTTTTTTTTTTTTTTTTTTTTTTTTTTTTTTTTTTTTTTTCCGGCCTTGCAGCATGTGGGATACTAGTTCCCCTACCAGGGATCAAACCTGCACCCCTGGCACTGGAAGTGCTGAGTCTTAACCACTGGACCACCAGGGACGTCCCTCAATTTATATTTTTGGTTGGAAGACTAAGGTGTTTTTTTTTTAATGGTTGTTAAAAGTAATTTAAATTTTGTGACAAGCACAGAAGGGAAAGCAAATAAATATAATCTCTTGTGAAATAGGTTCCCAAAGAGATTTAGAGATTCTTAATAAGAATTATTTTAAATGTCATAGGGTAATTTCATTTCTGTGGTGTTTTTCTTATAGAAAGAACTATGTAAGATTGTAATGTCCCTGGGTCCTTTTGATCCTAAAAATACCAGAATTTCATGTATCCTGTGATGCTAGCACATACTAATTGAGTTAATAAATTAAATAGAGAGATGTCCATTATTCTTAGAAAACTAATTTGATCCTCTGTAATGTTTTAAAATATGAAACTTGGGCAAAAAGTGTTTTTGGGGGAAATTAATGTTCCTTTTTTTCTGGGTTAGAGACTCCTAACTCAGAATTTCAAATGAAAATTGCAAATATTTACACAAATCAATCATTTTCTCCTAAGATAAAATAATAATCTTCCAAAGCAAATCAGTTTATATTCATTCACTGGGGATATCCAAGGATGTGTGGTTGGGAGAGGATGTTGAAGGCTTTTCTTGAACACCCCTTCACAATATAGTAAATTATTTTCTGAAACCTCTACAAAAAGTTGAATTAATTACCACTGTGATACGCATTAGTGTATCGTGAATTGTCATCCTGCTTTGTGTTTTAAATGACTTTAAAGCACAGAATGTATTTTTGTCTGGTTTCATACAAAGGAATCCATGTATTTTTCAAGAGCAATCTGAAAATAATTTCATATTCAAGTCTGTTAAATTTTTCATCTATTACAAAGCATGTTTAAATTTATTTTAATCTAGAGTAAATATAAATCACATTAATAAGGAGAAAGTTTATACACAATTTACCTATGTTAATATATTGGCACTAAATTATTTCTACTCCAAGATTTTTATATACATAATGATTAAGAGTGCTGGAAAATACTTATAGAAAAATTTTAGAGGCAGAATTAGAATACTGGAAAATATGACACCATTCTACATATGTGACTGATGTTAAGATAAGAGAGACTTTGCAGTAATAGGCAAAATAGAAGGACAGTAATTGTTACTCATTATTTAGTTTTAGGTAAAACAGGCACTATTATATAGCATAGACTTGTATTTTGAAGATTTTTCTAATCCATTTGTCAGTCATCTTCTCTCTACCCATATTATTTCAGATCGCAGGTCTGATTGTAGTTTGCCAAATGAATTACAAATTTGTGTTTTTATGATCTTTGATTTGCATGGTGGGCATCAGCAGACAAGAGAGAACATTTAAAAAGCACAAGAAATCAATTAATATACTCAAAGAAAAGTAAAAAATCATGAGAAAAAGCCTTTTAGAGTTAAAATATCATTGTCAAAGTAGACATAAAACTGGAAGGTATATTTCAAAATACAGGATTAGAGGGCTTCCCCGGTGGTGCAGTGGTTGGGAGTCCGCCTGCCGACGCAGGGGACGCGGGTTCGTGCCCCGGTCCGGGAAGATTCCACATGCTGCAGAACGGCTGGGCCCGTGAGCCATGGCCGCTGAGCCTGAGTGTCCGGAGCCTGTGCTCCACAACAGGAGGGGCCACAACAGTGAGAGGCCCGTGTACCGCAAACAAACAAACAAACAAACAAAATACAGGATTAGAAACTGGAGAAGGAGGATATGAAAAAATAAGTCATAGAGAGTAAATACAGTATGTTCAACATCTAATTAATGGGTATCTGAAAAAAATAATTTACATGAAGATTCCTAATGAAATAATAAATGTTTTGAGAACATATAGAGGAAAATTACTATGGGTATAATTAATGAAAAAAAAAAATCCAGCACATTTCAAGAGTGGAAAGCAGACCCAAATCTTCACATTGAAACAGCTGTCTAAGGGCTAATGTAATAAATGTAAAAATACTCCATATGTCTAGAAACAAAATTGTGGATTTTCCTACCACTAAGAGTAAAGAGATGACCCTAGAATTCTTCAAGAGAAGAAAGAAAAATCTACAAAAACTGATTAACTAGTATCTTTTAAAAAATCATCTATCTACTCAAGCATAAAGAAAAATAAAGGAACAGAGAGATTGTATCCAAGAAGTACTGTTCTAATTCTTAGGAAGGAAATTACTTGGCAGGAATAGAAAGTAAACTGAGCAAATTGCACATGAAGTCAGAGCCTTATGTGGGATGGGGGGGGCGGGCCATGGGTCATATTCTGAGGAAATTGAATTGTCCTATGTGAAAAGAATACAAAAACAATAGTAAAAATCAGCAAAATGTGATGTTGAGTTTTCATATCATTAATTATGACTTGAAAGCCTATTTTAATGATAGACATGGGGATTGGAAGAGGATTTTTGGTGAACTCAACCATCCAAAAAAAGTTAATAGACAATTTTTAAGCAAATTAATTGGGAAATAGAGGTAATAGAAAACATATTTGCAGTTGCTGAGATAAACAGAATAAGAAATAATTAGAGAAGTTATTAAAGTGCTTACCGCTAGGAACAGTACAGAGTAAGGAATGGGAAAAAGGTGGGGGGTGGGTCTCTTTTAGTTTTCCTCGTACCCTCCTAAACTGTGATTTTTTTTTACCATGTACACACATTGCTTATATAATTTATTTATTCAAAGATATTTAATACTTACTGTTTGCAGAATAGCAATATGCATAGAGAATATTATAGCAAAACTAAAATAGACAGTATTCTTATGTGTGTGTGTGTGTTTGTGTGCTTAAAATATCATGTTAAGAAATGTGTATAAAATAAAAAAAACTCAGAATTTTCTGACTTCAAAATTAGTGTTTCTTCCATTAAATAAAACAAACAATGGACCCAAGGCAACAGAGCCTCTTGTCTTGTACAATTCCACTAGTCTCCACTGATATTATATGCTATGTGAATGGGGGTCCTTTGATCATAGGACACAAACTCACATGAGGAAAGAAAGATATTCCTTTATGTAAAACAGCTTCACGAACTGCAAAGTTATATACAAAGTTGACTCATGTCATTGCTCTTTCTTTAGAGCCTGATAATTTTTTTTTTTTTGGTTAAGAATCCACCAGCCAATGCTGGGGACATGGGTTCAAGCCCTGGTCCAGGAAGATCCCACATGCCATGGAGCAACAAAGCCCGTGCACCACACCTACTGAGTTTGCATTCTAGAGCCAGTGAGCCACAACTACTGGGCCCACATGTCCCAACTACTGAAGCCCAAGCCTGATACATTTTTGATCAGGGCTATAAGAATCAGTAGGCACACCCATATGCTGTTCATGTGTGCCAGGGAAGGGATATAGTCATTCTTTTTTCTGGTCGGCACTTCTCAGGTAAGAGTGCTCTTAACCAAAATAAAGAAATTATATAGAATAATATTCTTCACTTTATGGAGAGAATAAAATGAAATGGATTACTCCAGATTCTGTAGAAAATGTTTCAATTAACTTTCTTCTCCATTGATATTAGGTGAATTGAACCTCTCTATATTTAACTTAAATTTTATAATAACAGTTTATTTTGTTTGATAACATCAAGATCTAGAAACCATGCCCAGTCTGCTACATCTCTGTCACATGTTGAAGGGAGACTGAGGGAGGTTACTTCCTCTGAGAAAGTCAGGTGTGCCACTAATCTTAATGTGGTAAATGGGGTAAATTTTACGTGGGTATATAGCATTTTCAGATTTCTATAAAAGTAAAGATCAGCACATGTTTTCTTAATTAGAGTTTGACTAAATAGCAGAGTAATGAAAACTGTGTCATTATATGCAATAACTCACATCACATTGAGTTTTCTAATTAGTGAAAGATGAAGACATCCAGTTAGGTTTCTTTAAAAGCAGGTCTGAAAATAACTTTTGAAATTCATTGTGAATCTTAGCATTATATGTAAAAAGATTTAAAATATTGTTAATAGGAAAGACTTCATTGTTCTCATCGGTGTGTAGAAGGAGGTGGCATTTAGTAGCTGTCATTGTTTGTCATTTACAAAGCTAATGAGTTGGATGTGGTGATATTTGAGGTCCCAGGAGGCTCTACCAATCTATAATTTAAAGTCTTTTTAGGAAGCCATTATCTGACCTACTCTAAGACCTCTATTATGTACTGATTGCATAAGTCAAGCCCCACAACAACATTAATCTTTGAACAGAGATATTCATTCTTCATTGAGTAGCTCAACTCATCTAGTGAGATTTCAATACACTGTATTTCCAGTGTTTCAGAGAAAGTGTAGTTTCCCTCTACACATAAATGGAGCTTGAAAATATATCATATTAAAATATTTTGGTTTCTTCCCTATTTTCAGTTTTTTAAATATATTCTATGTCACCTATTCAACAAACAATTATGGAGACTCATAGAAGTAGAATATAGTCATAACTTTCAAGGAAGCTTATAATTTAGAAAGTTGAGTTAAATACAGATATAATTGATGTAATATTAGTTTTACATTGTTAGTATAACAAATTACCGCAAACTTATCAGGTTAAAACAACAAAAATTTATTATCTCATTGGTCAGGAGTCTGGGTATGAGTTAGCTGGGTCCTCTGCTCAGGGTTTCACCAGGCTAAAAGAAGGTGTCAGCTAGGTCTGCAATCTCACTGGAGGGTCAGTGTCCGATTCCAAGCTTATTGGTTATTAGGATGATTCAGCTCCTTATGATTACAAGGCTTTCAGCTCCTTATGATTACTATTGCTTTCTTGCTAGTTAGCACCCAGGAGCCATTCTTGCCTACTAAAGGCTATCCACCCTTCCTTGCATGTCCCCCTCCAAGACTGCAAGCCTGATAGGAGAATTTCCCTTGATTTAAATCTCCTCCTTAAGAAAGGCTCCCATCTCTATTAAGGGTTCACTTTATCAGGTCAAGTTCACCTAGAAGAATCTTTTGATTAACACAAAGTCAACTGATTACATCTAGAAAATCCCTTTGCCATATAAGGGAGTATAATCATAGGAGGGTTACCCCATCCTATTCACTAGTTTAGTTTACAGTTAAGAGGAAGGGGATCATACAGACCATGTACATTGTGGGGAGAGGGAGGTAGGATCTTGAGGTTATCTTAGAATTCTGCCTAAGTGCAAGTTGGAATAAAATAAGTGTCTAAATAAGATAGAAGTTAGATTTATGGAAACTGAAATTATGCATACTATATATATATATATATATATACATATATATATATATATACATACACACACACACACACAGAGGAAGAAATGTGGATGACAAATGGTGAAACAAGTCTCAAAGCATATATTTTTTTCCAAGTGGCAGATAATACCCAAGGAAGAAAAAAAGTATTTCAATAGATAGCAAGGCATATATTGTAGTGAAATATGAAAATACAGGGAGTATTCCTATAGCCCAATTTGGCCAATAAAGCTAATAAAGCTAATGGGAAAGATTTAGGCCATTCAATGAAAATCTTTAAACATTGTGCTTGTTTCAGTAGGTAGTGAGAAACTACTAAATATTCAAGACAGTTGAACTGTCTTCAGCTTGTCCTTTCAGATATATTCTCTGCTCTTCACCCTGGAAGGCCCACGCATCTGAACCACATTCTTGATTCCTTGCTTTTGGGCTTCCAGTTGGGATTGCCCAATCAGAAGCAGTGGCAGGACATCTGTGGATGAAAGGGGAGTTAAGTGGTTTATATTCCTAAATTTTCTTCCTGAGAAGCTGGCTACCTCCTTTACGACAGGTGGCCTCTCTACATGGCCCATTTTTATATCTGGGTTCCAAAAATCACTTTCTTCGCTCTCCCCTTAAGATACAATAATGGGAAAACCATTGTTATGTAAGTCCCTGGGTATGGTATTATCCCTTGTGTTCTTTCTTCACTCATCTAACACCTTTTAAAAATCTATTAAACTCTCTTCAAATTACAAAATTTGAATGTGCCATCTGTTTGCTGCTTGACTTGACTGGAATTGGAATTGATGTAACCAAACTTTTTGTGGGAAGATTAATATGACAATGATGAATAGATGGTGAAGAGAGGGAAGAGATTGAATATGTTAACACAGATAAGAATAGTAATGAAGGCACAAACTAGGTGGTGAGCATAAAAATACACGACAGATGATACAAGAAATAATGTGGAGGTAGAGTATGTAGTATTTAGCACCTGACTAAATGTAGGGGATGAAGAAAAAGGGTATTAAAGATAGTTCAAGGATGAAACTTGGTAACTAAGTGAATTGTCATTCCATTGATGGAAATATCAATGTCAGAAAGAGAAATTAATCTCATGGCTGTTAAGAATAACAAGTTTGTTTCTGAATTAGTATAAATAAACATGGTGGACATTCAAGTAGAGAAAACAAGTAGGTGGTTGGAAAGGTGGATTTGGCATTTCAGAGGATAGTTGAAGCTATAATTATGGACTGAAGAACTGTATAAAAATGTTATAACTGAATTCATAAGAATTATTATGTCTTGAGAAAAATCAAAGGGCAAAGAATTTATATACAAGGACAAACACTTAATGCACATATTCATAGAATAATAAGTAGGACAATTTTCAGAGAAAGACAGGGAAGTGTCTCTTTTCTTTCTCTTCAGAGACAGATATAGAAATGTGTCAGAGATGTAAAAAAAAAATGTTGCAAGTTAAAAAAAAAATAGAGAAGATCTTTTTAAGAAGCAGGAAGTGGTTGGGTTAGTGCCAGTCTCAGACCTGGCAACAGCCCAAACTAATCAACATAGTCTCATCTGTGACCATCAGTTCATAGATATTTACTCATCTATTTTACTAAGTGACCATGTCATCCACCTGAGCCAAGCTGTTTTGGCCACGGGTAGGCATCTCATCTAAAGGTAATAAACTCAGAGTGTGGTTGGTGGTCCATGAGCATACTTGCATGATACATTTGGCCAAAGAAAGTCTTGTTTTTAATAACTCATATTGAGAAAACCATGCAGACAGAGTTAGCAAGTAGAACTTGTAGCTAACAGTGTCTGAGGTATAGTAATATTTCAATGACCATAATGGATCATGTGTAAGACAAAATTAAGCAGCATCAGCAGCAAGTAATAATAAAAACAATAAAAGTCAGCCAACTGGCAGAGGAGCCAACATAGGCAAAAATAGGAATCACATCCACACTGTTGGTTGTAGATCAATGATTCTCTGTTGAGGCCAAGAGAACTGCATTGACACAAGAACTACCTTTTACCATTCTCTTTGAGGCTTGGCCCTGTTAAAATTTCTGTTCTCGATTTCATTTAGTTCTCTACACATACCCAATAAAAAATTGTATTTCTGCTAGCCTGAGGGTCTAACTGTCTGTTTCTAGCAACTGAATAGGCCTAAAAAAAGAGAGAATCCTTAAACTCTTTCTCTCTCTGATATAGATAGATGATAGTTATAGAGAGTTATATAATTATAATATGTATGACAATTATATATGTATATAAATAAAGAAACAAATAGTAAATAAGCCAACATATACATATATATATGTATATGAGTCAAAGAATCTGATCCAATCAATGAGTAGAAATTGAGTTTAAATGACATGAAGCGTAATTGTAAGCAGAGAGGTCACGATGGGTCTTTTTTACTATAAATTATAAGATGAAGTTTGTCAGTGGCAGAAAAGTACAACAGCAGAACAAGATAGAAATAGATTGTAGTAGTCATATTAGACTGTAGTTGTCATATTAGCAATGTAATGTTAAAGATATTAAAAAATCCTTCCTCTTGTTGAGGTCCTTAAGACTACTTTGAAAACAGTATAATCTTCAGGCTGTAGGTTCAATGAACTTTATCATCGTTGTAATGCCTCTTTTGGGATTTGTTGACAAAATATCAGACAACTAACCATATTCTTCCCTTGTAACTAAATGAGACCCAAAAAAAAAAGTTTTTTCCAGTGCAAAACAGTAAAAGAATTTGAGGAAGATAAAGGATTGAAGTATGTTGTATTTGGGAAGAAGGAACTCATTAATGACCTTTGAGAGAGCAATTTCAGTAGAGAGGTAGGGAAAAAGAAGCAATTGTAAGCAATGAAGACTGAAGACATAAATGGATAATAAGAGATGAAAGAAGATGGCTTTTGAGCAATATAAATGAAGATAGCTTTTGAAGAGAAGGAAAAAGTTAGGTCGAAGAATAATAGGGCACAGTTGGATCAAGAAGGTCCTTTGTTGTATTGCTTTGTCTTGAACTACTACAGAAACTAGAGAATATTTTTAAGCAGCAGAGTAAGGTCTGCAGAGAAGATTACTAAATTGTAAACTCTGGATAAGCGAGATCTTTTTATTGCTTAAATATTTTCTAACAGTTATAAAATTAAATGATATGCTTGCATTATCTGTCCCCCAATTGTTTTTAAATATTTTATTAAAGGCTCTCCAAAAAGGATAAATACTGAATAATCACCTGGGTCAATTTCTCATTTGGATTAATAAAATCATTCAGTGACCCACTGCCTAAATCAAATGACTGAATTGTACATGGTTTGGAGTCCTAACGATTCAACTAATATTTTGGTATTTTTGCTTTCCCATTACCTCTGTCCCAAGTGATTAAAAAATTAATCTTTATATAATTTGTAACATTACCTCAAACATAAATATGAGGATATACAGCAACATAAAACTGTAAAAGATAGTTAATTTCTGAGAGTGCTATACATGCTTGGTCTATACTAGATAGTAGAGATTTTACACTGAGATTACTTGTTCAACTGTATTCAAGCCTGGAAATGGTGATCATCAGTGGTGATGGTCTTAAAAAATGACATGAAAATTTCTATATTATAAATAAATTGATAAAAATGTGAAACGGGGAAAAATCAGGCTCTGTATGTAACATGTTAGGTTTATATTGACTGCTAATATTCAATTCTGAGATTGAAATGTATTAATCAGGCTATCACAAAGACAGATTGAATGCCATATACATGTAACATGTTGAATGTGGTAGCAAATAATAAAATTTGCAAGTGGGTGTCTAGATGCAACTGAAATATGAAGACATATTTGGTAAAAAATAATTTTGAAATGAGCATATACATATATATTTGTTACCTCAAAGCTCATTCATTTTCCCTATGGTTATTGTAAATCAAGTATTTTGCAAAGCACTGGAAATTAAAAAATGAACATGGATGTCTGTTTTCAAAATGTTCCTAGACAACTGAAATTATAAAAATCACATCCCACCACATTATCAGAAACTAACTGGAAATTTAAATTTTAAAGTTCACCAATGCATCTTTACTTGTAAGTATTAAATACATTTACATAACAGTGTATATGAGCACATAGCCAACACATAGAAATAATGTGGCATTCACTTCTGAAATGGTTTAAGTACCCATTTGGTCTACCAATAAAAATTATGCCTGAGTGATTTTTCATGTTAAATTATATTTTTTATTTGTTCAGCTTTATTGAGATATAATCAGCATATAACTTTGTGTAAGTTTAAGATGTACAAAATGTTGACATGATACACTCGTCTCTTGCAACATGATTACAACCTTTATGATGAAAGGGTAGCTAACACTTCCATGACATCTCATTTGGCTTTACCCTTATGCTCTTATCTCTCATTGCTATTTTACAACAATAAACACAACCTTCAATAATTTTCCAAATTCTATTTTAAAGAGTTTAAAGGCATGTATAATCTTTGCTGATCTCTGAAGTGTGGAGGACTTGCAAGTTACATACAGACTGATAAATGGAGATAGATAGAGTATCAAATATAGTAGATTTATGAAATTCTACTTTCACATTTTACATACTATTTCTTATGGGTTAATAATTTGGATGAAAAAAGTGACCAGGCCATCAAAAAATTTGCAGTAGACTGTGATAAGTGCTGTGATACCAGTATGCACTGGTCCTCTGGCAGCAGAGCATTAACTCTGTCTGGGGGTTGGGGAAGCTTTCAAAAAGAAGGTGGCATTTGAGCTTGAAGAACGGGTAGGACTTTGTGAAGTGAAATGGAAAGCAAAGAGTCTTCCAGAAAGGTTGGAACACCATAAATAAAG
>RJWK010073480.1:0-10243 GCA_004363435.1 Platanista minor | reverse complement strand
ACAGCCTCTCCAGCATTTATTGTTTCTAGATTTTTTGATGATGGCCATTCTGACTGGTGTGAGATGATATCTCATTGTAGTTTTGATTTGCATTTCTCTGATGATTAATGATGTTGAGCATTCTTTCATGTGTTTGTTGGCAGTCTGTATATCTTCTTTGGAGAAATATCTATTTAGGTCTTCTGCCCATTTTTGGATTACTGGACAGGTATATGTAAAAGTATGAGACTAGAACACTCCTATTTGTCTCTGATTCATCTATTTGCAACCTCTCTCACTGGGTGAATGAATGTACCTTTTTTTTTTTACTTCCTGACTCCTTAAAAAGAGCCATTTTTATATTTTAAGCCCTCACACTTAATGAAATATAGATAATACTAAATTAAATGGTTTTCTTCACATGTTGGTGGATTTCACCTTGAAATATTAGTTTCATTTTGATTCCGTTATACAGATTTGAGAACCCAGTATACTGAGGTATGGAATGGTTCAAGTAGTTCTATAGACTCTTAGAATACTTTTTGCTATGTTATTTTTAATTCTGTAGGTTCAGGGAAGCCAAGATGTACCACCTTAGGAATTGGAATAGTCCCTTGGGTCATATTTTTAAACATAACCTTTCTTAACCTCTCCTCAAGACCACTCTATGAGGAATAAAACTATTGGGTCACTTCCAAGCCATTCTAAAATGGAATTGAACTGAGGCTTATTTCTCAAAAAAAGGTGAGCTAGAACAAGGTCATTCTTGAAACACCAGAGTGGGTACCATTACTCTCAGCATTATTTTACAGGCCATCTTTTTTAAACACTGATAGGGAGTTAAAAGAAATTTTAAAAGGTAGCTTTCCAGTTTCATGATCATACTGCACTCACCACTTGTCTTTGTACCAGAAACTGAAGTTTTTACAGAATGAAGTATGTGCAAACAATCTAAGAAAATGGCACAATAACAGAAAGACTATTTCAAATTTACCCTGATGGAGTTTTAAGCATTTCCCTTTTTTTCCCTCCTCTTTCCTAGTCTGGATACTCTCTGCACTTGGCTGCTTGACGCTGATCCTCTTGAGAGGTCAGCTGCTTACCCAGACACTGTAAGCCGTTGTCCCCACACTCTAGCCATCAGCCCCTTCCATCCTCTGACACTTGAGCTTCCAACTGCCCTGCAGCCAGCATTCACCAGCCACAAAAAAGTGACTCTCTCCTCAGATATGACAGGCAGAAAAGCTACGAATTATACTGAGTGCACTTTGGGTCTTTAGAGGAGAGCAAGGAGAATTCAAGTGGGCGTAAATCCTTCTTGCACTTTGCTGCTAACTTAGATGTCTGTTTATCCTTTTCATCTTCATAGCTGTTGCTTTTTTCAAATAAATAGGTGTAAGATAGATAGGGTGAACTAGATCCCAAAGGTTAAAATATTTTTCCTCATTGTAGTCTCAGTTTTCTTTTTCCTTGACTATCAAATTTAAAACAAATTTACTGTGAAATAAAGTGGACCTCTGACAACACTCTGAAGTTTGGACTTTTTATTATTATTATATTTTCTTCTCCATTAGGGATGGCTCCCGTGTAACTATGCCTGCAGGGAAGAAGATACTGCTCAGGCAGGCATTGTTATTATTTGGGGTTATAATGTATCCCTTTTATGGGTTATTTTGCATTTCTTTCCTGGAGATAATAGCCATATGACTTTGAAATATTCTTTAGTAGAAGCTCCTATTTATTATACATGGTGAGAGGAAGAATTCTGCCTGCACTGGTCACTCTATTTATAACTGTGGTTACATTCACTCAGCAACTGTTTTTTGGAAGGTTGGCTTAGTTTGCTGATATTTTCCCTTAACAATTTGGATGAGAATAATGGGAAGCATTAAATATGGAAGGAAAGGTGGTTTGGGATTACCCAGAGGAGTGTGAAATTTTATTGCATTTCTGTCTGACATTTCCTTATATGCTACAGCATAGGAGAAAGCATAACAGACTTAAAGGTGCCATAGACTTGAGCATCAAGAGACAATTTTGACTTCCAGTCCTCCACTACCACACCCATGAGCAAGACGTTTCATTTCTTCACACTTCAAACTCTTTGTCTATAACATAAATGAAGGGCTTGGCTATCTCCAAAGCCTTTCTCAGAAATGAATTTTGCCTCCAGGGTCAAACACTTAAATTGTGACAGATCCCTGCTCAGGGATATAAATGGATATATGGGGATATATATGGGAATATATTGCTCAGAAACATAAATGGATGGTATGGGTTAAATAACTGGAGCTATGATTTTCCATATTTCTAAACTACAGAATCCTATCTGGAAAAATAAATAAGATGCATCTGACATAAATGTATGAATCATAGCTCCTGCCATCAGTACTATTTTTACATGAGATGGTTGAATTGAGTTGCCACCACCCAAAGGAGTCAGTCACCTGCCATATAAAGTTCAGTGGTGAGAGAGAAATGTAGTGTGCCACGTGAAAATAAAGGAAGTGCTTTGAAAATAAACATTCAAATGACAAACTACCCTCAAGGTGGACAGATGGTTTTAAGCGCCAACTTGACTGGGCCACAGAGTGCCCAGATATTTGAACAGACATTATTCTCGCGCTCCTGTGAGGGTGTTTTTGGATGAGGTTAGCATCAACCACATCTAAAGGTAGACTGAGTTAAGTAAATCGCCCTCCCCAGTGTGGGTGGACCACATCCAATCTATTGCTTGAATAGAACAAAAAGTTTGATCCTTCCCTGAATAAAAGAGAATTCTTCAAACTGGGACACCAGCCTTTTCCTGCTTTCAGACTCAGTCTGAAACATTGTCTCTTTCAAGATCTTGAGCCTGCTCTTCAGTCTGGAACTACGTCATCTGCTCTCCTGGGTCTCAGGCCTTTGGATTCAAGACTGGAACTACATCACTGGCTCTACTGACTCTGCACCTTGCTGACCCACCCTGCAGATTCTGGGACTTGACAGTCTCCATAATCATGTGAGGCAAATCCTTATAATAAATCTCTTTCTATATATTCCATATTTTAGAATATACTATGCATATTATATATGTGATTGTATGTGTATATATATAGTCTATCTATCTATCTATCTATCTCTCCTATTGGTTCTGTTTCTCTGGAGAATTTTGAATGATATAACGGTTGAGGATAATATACACCAGAAAAAAGAAGACATTCATATATTTTTAAAACTCCTCTAGGGTTTACACATTGATATTAAGCACAAAAAGAACAGAGAGTTGGTACAGGTGACTTGATTCCTTATGAGAAACTTTTGGGCTTGACTTATTTCTTCATAATTCAGGAAGTAATATCTAAGAAAGACAGTAAATTAGTCTCTCACACAGGCAGTGTTGAGCCATTGTGTGGTCAATTTTCAGCTTAGCTATTGTATCATGACAAAAGGACAATACAGATTGATCATACCATTATCCCTCATTGTGAGCCTCCAGGCCGGATGGCCAATTTGGCATGACTATTCAGCTTGTCTTTAGAGTTTAAAGTGTGTTAAGTGGCCTTACTGGGAAACAAAAGTGTACATGTGAATGAAAGTGAGTCAGAGGATATGAGTGGGAATATGTTTATCACTTTACTTTAGAAATCCTGAATAGTATTCCAGATATATTAACTGTTCTCTGCCTTTTTCTGAAAGGTATGAGTAACTCAAGGTAAAAAGATTAAGGGATGAGGAAGGAGTAGCTGGGAAAAAAGAGGGCTTCCCTGGTGGCGCAGTGGTTGGGAGTCTGCCTGCCGATGCAGCGGACATGGGTTCGTGCCCCGGCCCAGGAGGATCCCACATGCCGTGGAGTGGCTGGGCCCGTGAGCCATGGCCGCTGAGCCTGCGCGTCTGGAGCCTGTGCTCCACAATGGGAGAGGCCGCAGCAGTGAGAGGCCCGCGTACCACAAAAAAAAATAATAATAATAAAATAAAATTAAATAAATAAATAAATAAATAAAAAGAGACATTTTGCTACATCTTCTACAAAAAATTATTGAGTACATTTTCAATTGCTGAATAAGAAATAACATCAGACTATTCTCCATTGCTCCTATGCAGAATGCTGATGGGACTACAGGGTGAAAGGAAATACTGTGTTATATACTAATTCCCTACTAATGGATAGCTAAGTTGTTCAAAATTTCTATCAATGAAACCCCTAAAATTTCTGAAGAAGAACAAACCATTTTTTCTCATGTTAAATGGGTGGCTCTAGAGTATGGACTAATCATCAAATCAGACCAACTAGAGGCTGTATGTTTCATGTCAAGAGTGAAATGCTGAATATCTGTAATGTTTTGCCAGCACAACACTGTCACTGAACAGTAGGAAATAAGCTCTTGGCTTAAAATACACTCCAGAAATAATTAGCTTGGAATACTTATCTTTTGGAAAGGGATCCTGCACCACTGATAGACAGAGATAAGAATCAACACTTGGAAAACAAAAAAGTAAAGAGATGGATATCTGTTATAATTTCAGAACCATTATGCATCAAGGACTAAGAACAGCTATAGCAGCAGCCACACAGGAAGCAGAACGAGAAAGTCCAGTGAAAAGGATAGGTCCCCAGCACAAATTGTTGTTCTCCTGTTGTGAAGCAGTAACATCTAAGATAGCTGCCGCCGCCTGATAGAGAATAGTAAAACTGTCCCCTGAGAATCCATGTTCAAGACAGTCATACTTCTTCTAATTAATATCAATCAATCAATCAATCATCAATCAATTTTTTGTTCACTAGGGGGACTGTCAAGCCAGGCAAGTGGGATGTGATGCATCATTCAGGAAAATGTGACCCCAGCTGTCATGACAGCCCTTGAGCAGCCGGTACACTTTGGAAACATGCTGTGACACTATCACCAGGAATTCAGTATAAGCGAAGAAGTATTTCCTGGAAAATGTGGGTACACACAGTTAAGTGGAAAGGAGCAGATTCAGCCCAAGAGCAATGCACAGACCTGGAACTAATGATCTTTTTAGGTTAAAACATAGGATGTAATGGCCAGTGTTAGTTGGATCACATGGTGTAGCTCCTCAGCCGTGGCAGACCCTGGCACAGGGACCTGCTCACTAAGTCAGTGAATCCCAGTACTGCCGAGACAGGAGCTACCTGAGCTCCGTCCATTTTATTACAGGACACAACGTATGGTTCCACTTTGTAATTTGTATTTGTTAGAATCATATTCTTTCTTGTCTAGCTTACTTGATAAGTAGTTAAGCATTTGCCAAGAACTTGTGAGCACAAAAATCAGTGCAAGGATATTCACAGGATTTCAAAGGATTACCACGCAGATCAATTATCAATCACAAAGGGAAAAACTCCGAGAACACTCAGTGGATAACAGTGATCCAATTTTGCATTGTCTCACAAACAATTACACAAATAGATAAACTGACTTTGTTTATAGTGATGTGGTGCTACAGAAAATTCCTATCATCATCTATTTAGTATTCTCCTCAAAAAGTTTAAAATAGAATTTAAATATGAGAAACAATCAAATACAGATTGTTAAATATCCTGCAATTGTCCTAAACAATCAGACAAATCTAGAATGTGGGACAGCCTACAATGCAACTGGCCTAAATTTTTTAAAATTATCAATGTCATGAAGGAAATAAAAGTGGGAGAACTCCTGTAGATCAAAGAAGAATAAAGAGGGATTGGACTTTGCTGCAGCAGCAGAGGATGCCATTTCCTTCCTGCTGTCCCTCTTGGGCATAGAACTTCTGCCCTAAAACAAAACTGAGGACTTAAGCCTGGGACACAGCATCTCAGATAACTCCGAGAGACTGCTCCGAAGAGGATCATGGTGCTCCAGCTGGGTGTCAGGCCGGTGCCTCTGAGGTGGGAGAGCCAAGTTCAGAGACCTCCCATCTCCATTTAATATCAAACAGTGAAAGCTCTCCCAGAGAGCTCCATCTCAACGCTAAGACCCAGCTCCACTCAACGACCAGCAAGCTACAGTGCTGGACACCCTATGCCAAACAACTAGCAAGACAGGAACACAACCCCATGCATTATCAGAGAGGCTTCCTAAAATCATAATAAGCTCAAAGACACCTCAAAACACACCAATGGATGCAGTCCTGCCCACCAGAAAGACAAGATCCAGCATCATCCACCAGAACACAGGCACCAATCTCCTCCACCAGGAAGCCTACACAACCCACTGAACCAAACTTAGCCACTGGGGGCAGACACCAAAAACAACAGGAACTACGAACTTGCAGCCTGCAAAAAGGAGACCCCAAACACACTAAGTTAAGCAAAATGAGAAGACACAGAAATACGCAGCAGATGAAGAAGCAAGGTTAAAAACCCACCAGACCAAACAAATGAAGAGGAAATAGGCAGTCTACCTGAAAAAGAATTCAGAGTAATGATAGTAATGATGATCCAAAATCCTGGAAATAGAATGGAGAAAATAAAAGAAATGTTTAACAAGGACCTAGAAGAACTAAAGAGCAAACAAACAATGATGAACAGCAAAATAAATGAAAATAAAAATTCTCTAGAAGGAATCAATAGCAGAATAACTGAGGCAGAAGAACAGACAAGTGACCAGGAAGATAAAATAGTAGAAATAACTACTGCAGAGCAGAATAAAGAATGAAAAGAATTGAGGACAGTCTCAGAGACCTCTGGGACAACATTAAATGCACCAACATTCGAATTATAGGGGTTCCAGAAGAAGAAGAGAAAAAGAAAGGGACTGAGAAAATATGTGAAGAGATTATAGTTGAAAACTTCCCTAATATGGGAAATAAAATTGTCAATCAAGTCCAGGAAGCACAGAGAGTCCCATACAAGATAAATCCAAGGAGAAACATGCCAAGACACATATTAATCAAACTATAAAAAATTAAATACAAAGAAAAAATATTAAAAGCAGCAAGAGACAAATAACATACCAGGGAATCCCCATAAGGTTAACAGTGGATCTTTCAGCAGAAACTCTGCAATCCAGAGGGAGTGGCAGGACATATTTAAAGTGATGAAAGGGAAAAATCTACAACCAAGATTACTCTACCCAGCAAGGTTCTCATTCAGATTCGCCGGAGAAATTTAAAACTTTACAGACAAGCAAACACTAAGAGAATTCAGCACCACCAAACCAGCTTTACAACAAATGCTAAAGGGACTTGTCTAGGCAGGAAACACAAGAGAAGGAAAAGACCTACAATAACAAACCCAAAACAATTAAGAAAATGGGAATAGGAAAATACATATCGATAATTACCTTAAATGTAAATGAATTAAATGCTCCTAGCAAAGACATAGACTGGCTGAATGGATACAAAAACAAGACCCGTTTATATGCTGTCTACAAGAGATCCACTTCAGACCTAGGGAAACATACAGACTGAAAGTAACAGAATGGAAAAAGATATTCCATGAAAATGGAAATCAAAAGACAGCTGGAGCAGCAATTCTCATACCAGACAAAATAGACTTTAAAATAAAATCTATTAAAAGAGACAAAGAAGGGCACTACATAATGATCAAGGGGTCGATCCAAGAAGAAGATACAACAATTGTAAATATTTACGCACCCAACAGAGGAGCACCTCAGTACCTCAGGCAAGTGCTAACAGCCATAAAAGAGGGAATCGACAGTAACACAATCATAGTACGGGACTTTAATACCCCACTTTCACCAATGGACAGATCATCAAAAATGAAAATAAATAAGAAAACACAAACTTTAAATAATACATTAAACAAGATGGACTTAATTGATAATTATAGGACAGTCCATCCAAAAACAACAGAATATACTTTCTTCTCAAGTGCTCATGGAATATTCTCCAGGATACATCATATCTTGGGTCACAACTCAAGCCTTGGTAAATTTAAGAAAATTAAAATCATACCAAGTATCTTTTCCGACCACAATGCTATGAGACTAGATATCAATTACAGGAAAAAAATCTGTAAAAAATACAAACACATGGAGGCTATACAATACATTACTTAATAAAAACAGATTACTGAAGAAATCAAAGAGGAAATTAAAAAATACCTAGAAACAAATGACAATGAAAACATGATGACCCAAAACCTATGGGATGCAGCAAAAGCAGTTCTAAGAGGGAAGTTTATAGCAATACAATCCTCCCTTAAAAAACAAGAAACATCTCAAATAAACAACCTAACCTTACAACTAAAGCAATTAGAGAAAGAAGAACAAAAAACCCCCAAAGTTAGCAGAAGGAAAGAAACCATAAAGATCAGATCAGAAATAAATGAAAAAGAAATGAAGGAAACGATAGCAAAGATCAATAAAACTAAAAGCTGGTTCTTTGAGAAGATAAACAAAATTGATAAACCATTAGCCAGACTCACCAAGAAAAAAAGGGAGAAGACTCAAATCAATAGAATTAGAAATGAAAAAGGGGAAGTAACAACTGACACTATAAATACAAAGGATCATGAGAGATTACAACAAGCAATTATATGACAATAAAATGGACAACCTGGAAGAAATGGACAAATTATTAAAAAAGCAGAACCTTCTGAGACTGAACCAGGACGAAATAGAAAATATAAACAGACCAATCACAAGCACTGTAATTGAGACTGTGATTAAAAATCTCCCAACAAACAAAAGCTCAGGACCAGATGGCTTCACAGCAAACTTCTATCAAACATTTAGAGAAGAGATAACACCTATCCTTCTCAAACTATTCCAAAATATAGCAGAAAGAGGAACACTCTCAAACTCATTCTATGAGGCCACCATCACCCTGATACCAAAACCAGACAAAGACGTCACAAAGAAAGAAAATGATAGGCCAGTATCACTGATGAACATAGATGCAAAAATCCTCAACAAAATACTAGCAAACAGAATCCAACAGCACATTAAAAGGACCATAAAGCATGATCACGTGGGGTTTATCCCAGGAATGCAAGGATTCTTCAATATATGCAAATCAATCAATATGATAAACCACATTAACAAATTGAATGATAAAAACCATATGATCCTCTCAATAGAAGCAGAAAAAGCTTTTGACAAAATTCAACACCATTTATGATAAAATCCTCCAGAAAGTAGGCATAGAGGGAACTTACATCAACATACTAAAGGCCATATATGACAAACCCACAGCCAACATCGTTCTCAATGGTGAAAAACTGAAACCTTTTCCACTAAGATCAGGAACAAGACATTGCTGCCCACTCTCACTACTATTATTCAACATTGTTTTGGATGTTTCAGCCACAGCAATCGGAGAAGAAAAAGAAATAAAAGGAATCCAAATAGGAAAAGAAGAAGTAAAGCTGTCACTGTTTGCAGATGACATGATACTATACATAGAGAATCCTAAAGATGCTACCAGAACACTACTAGATAGAGCTAATCAATGAATTTGGTAAACTAGCAGGATACAAAATTAATGCACAGAAATCTCTTGCATTCTTATACACTGATGATGAAAAATCAGGAAGAGAAATTAAGGAGACACTCCCATTTACCACTGCAACAAAAAGAATAAAATACCTAGCAATAAACCTACCTAAGGAGACAAAAGACCTCTGTGCAGAGAACTATAAGACACTGATGAAGGAAATTAAAGATGATACAAACAGATGGAGAGATATACCATCTTCTTGGATTGGAAGAATCAACACTGTGAAAATGACCATACTACCCAAAGCCATCTACAGATTCAATGTAATCCCTATCGAACTACCAATGGCATTATTCACAAAACTAGAACAAATAATTTCACAATGTGTACAGAAACACAAAAGACCCTGAATAGCTAAAGCAATCTTGAGAAAGAAAAACGGAGCTGGAAGAATCAGGCTCCTGGACTTCAGACTATACTACAAAGCTACAGTAATCAAGACAGTATGGTACTGGCACAAAGACAGAAATATAGATCAATGGAACAGGATAGAAAGCCCAGAGATAAACCCACACACATATGTTCATCTTATTTTTGATAAAGGAGGCAAAAATATACCATGGAGAAAAGACAGCCTCTTTAATAACTGGTGCTGGGAAAAGTGGACAGCTCCATGTAAAAGAATGGAATTAGGGATTCCCTGGTGGCACAGTGGTTGAGAGTCCGCCTGCCAATGCAGGGGACGCGGGTTTGTGCCCCAGTCTGGGAAGATCCCACATGCTGCGGAGTGGCTGGGCCCATGAGCCATGGCCACTGAGCCTGCGCATCCAGAGCCTGTGCTCCACAATGGGAGAGGCCACAACAGTGAGAGGCCCACGTA
>RJWK010073479.1:0-10243 GCA_004363435.1 Platanista minor | reverse complement strand
AAAAAAAAAAAAAAAAAAAAAATCTGAATGAGATCCTTGCCGGGTAGAGTAATCTTGGTTGTTGTTTCTTCCCTTTCATCACTTTAAGTATATCATGCCACTCCCTTCTGGCTTGTAGAGTTTCTGCTGAGAAATCAGCTGTTAACCTCATGGGAGTTCCCTTGTATGTTATTGGTCATTTTTCCGTTGCTGCTTTCAATAATTTTTCTTTGTCTTTAATATTTGCCAGTTTGATTACTATGTGTCTCTGCATGTTTCTCCTTGGGTATATCCTGTATGGGACTTGCTGTGCTTCCTGGACTTGGGTGGCTATTTCCTTTCCCATGTTAGGGAAGTTTTTGACGATAATCTCTTCAAATATTTTCTCTGGTCCTTCCTCTCTCTCTTCTCCTTTTGGGACCCCTATAATGCGAATGTTGTTGCGTTTAATGTTGTCCCAGCAGTCTCTTAGGCTGTCTTCATTTCTTTTCATTCTTTTTTCTTTATTCTGTTCTGCAGCAGTGAATTCCACCATTCTGTCTTCCAGGTCACTTATCTGTTCTTCTACCTCAGTTATTCTGCTACTGATTCCTTCTAGTGTAGTTTTCATTTCAGTCACTGTATTGTTCTTCTCTGTTTGTTTGTTCTTTAATTCTTCTAGGTCTTTGTTAAGCATTTCTTGCATCTTCCTGATCTTTGCCTCCATTCTTTTCCCAAGGTCCTGGATCATCTTCACTATCATTATTCTGAATTCTTTTTCTGGAAGGTTGCCTATCTCCACTTCATTTAGTTGTTTTTCTGGGGTTTTATCTTGGTCCTTCATCTGGTACATAGCCCTCTGCCTTTTCATCTTGTCTGTCTTTCTGTGAATGTGGTTTTTGTTCCACAGGCTGCAGGATTGTAGTTCTTCTTGCTTCTGCTGTCTGCCCTCTGGTGGATGAGGCTATCTAAGAGGCCTGATGGGAGGGACTGGTGGTGGGTAGAGCTGACTGTTGTTCTGGTGGGCAGAGCTCAGTAAAACTTTAATCCACTTGACTGTTGATGGGTGGAGCTGGGTTCTCTCCCTGTTGGTTGTTTTGCCTGAGGCAACCCAACACTGGAGCCTGCCCATGCTCTTTGGTGGGGCTAATGCCGGACTCTGGGAGGGCTCATGCCAAGGAGTACTTCCCGAACTTCTGCTGACAGTGTCCTTGTCCCCACAGTGAGCCACAGCCACCACCCCCGCTTCCCCCCCACCTCTGCAGGAGACCCTCCAACACTAGCAGGTAGGTCTGGTTCAGTCTCCCCTGGGGTCACTGCTCCTTCCCCTGGGTCCCGATGTGCACACTGCTTTGTGTATGCCCTCCAAGAGTGGAGTCTCTGTTTCCCCCAGTCCTGTCAAAGTCCTGAAGTCAAATCCCACTAGCCTTCAAAGTCTGATTCTCTGGGAATTCCTCCTCCCGTTGCCGGACCCCCAGGTTTGGAAGCCTGGCGTGGGGCTCAGAACCTTCACTCCAGTGGGTGGACTTCTGTGGTATAAGTGTTCTCCAGTTTGTGAGTCACCCACCCAGTGGTTATGGGATTTGATTTTACTGTGATTGCGCCCCTCCTACCGTCTCACTGTGGCTTCTCCTTTGTCTTTGGATGTGGGGTATCTTTTTTGGTGAGTTCCAGTGTCTTCCTGTCGATGATTGTCCAGCAGCTAGTTGTGATCCTGGTTTTCTCGCAAGAGGGAGTGAAAGCACATCCTCCTACTCCGCCATCTTGGTTCCTCTCTAGGCAGAGGCTTTTAGCCTCCCTTAATGGCATGAACTCAAAATGGGGCCGATTCTGGTCTGGTCCTTTCTAGCTGAGGTCTAGGGCTCCCTTGTATGAAGGAATCCCGGAATGCGGAATAGTGGTTGACAGGCCACCTGGGGCTGATTAGACAGGACCTGGCGTTCAGCGGGAGTCTGCAGTAATGGGCCGTTGATGGGGACAGGGGACGGCAGTGCTCCTTACCCCTGCCCCCACCCGGGCCGGCCTCAGGGTTAGCGCTCAGCAGGCTGCCCACTGTCCTCTCTGCTCCCCCAACATCTCTCTGCAGGAGCCTGCCAGGCAACTGGTTGAATTAAAGTGCAAGTCATCAGCACCTCACTGTGGTTCAGAATGTAACTTTTAAAGCCAGACAGACCAGGGTCTGAACAGCGAATTCCCGCAGTGAGATGTGAGCGAGGCTGTGAGTTCCTGCGGATGCAACATGGTGACAGTAATTCCTGCCTGGCAGGGATGCTGGGAGGAGGAGATGGCAGCACACTGCCACCCTGAGCAGATGGACCCGGGGTCAACACTGCATCCTGATGCTGCTGCTGTGGGGAGGGGGGCATGTCCCGCGAACACCCGCCAACTCCCCCCAGGCACCCCCTGGCCTTGCCCTCCCGCCTTCATTCCCCAATCCCACCCCTCAGTTAATTGATTAAATATGGGTCCTGGGGCCCGGAGGAGATGCTAGCTGTCTCACCGCGGGTCCGTACCTCTTCCTCCAGCTGGGGAAAGGGCTACTGGACCTGATTAGGACCGGCAAGGAGCACGACTCAGACAGATGTGAGCGAGATTCAGTAGAGCCTAGGGCACAGCAACGGCTTGAAAAAAGGCAGGAAAGCTGATTGGAGCCTGGCCTCCTCTGCCTGTCTGCTGCTGCTGCTGCTGCGCTGGGGACCAGGCCAAGGTCAGCCAGCTCCTTAGGAAAGGTCCAGGGCCCGATTTCATTTTTAGCCGGTTTCTAATTGTTTTGAAACTGCCCAGGTTTGGGCGGGGTTAACAAGTATCAATAGGATTGAGACGGCTGCTGTTTTTGGTCTGGGGCATGATGTCCTTCGTAAACACAGCTCTTGTGCCAGTTAGGGGCCCCGTCTTACAGGGGGAGTCCGGGAACATGGAGCCAGCCAGGGTCCCGTCCCAGGTCCCCGAGGACGGGGTGTGGGGGGCCTTGGCTGCAGCCCAGGCCCCTCCCTAAAACACGCGGCGGGGAGGGGGCGGGCCTTCCTGGACCCCCGTGCACACCTGACATGGGTGCTCTCCTGGGGAAGTCAGTGGTGTGGAGGCAGGAGCCACGAGCTGATCCACGAAGGCTTTTTGGGGAGGCAGCCGCGCTGGTGCTCAGAGGATGCTGGGGACCGGGGTGGGCCGAGCCCTTCCAGAAGCAGGCCGGCCAGCGTGTGGTTGCAGTGCGCAGGGTGCTGGGGGAGGGGCTGGGCCCGCGGGGTGGGCAGGGGATCTTGGTCCAGCTCTGAGGGACACTATCGCCATACCAGAGGTTCCCCTCTTTATGTGGCCAAAGGCCACCTTCTCAGGTGGGATCTGATGTAGAAGCCCTTTCTTCCTACCTGAAGCGTGAAGAGTGGCTCTGGAACACCGTCTACCTAGGCCAGTTCTTCGCTCCCTGACCAGGTGTGTGTGTGGTTTGGTGTGTATCTGTGTGTGTGATGTATGTGATGTGTAGGGACTCCCTTAAGCCCCGAGGAGTAGCCATAGTCTGATGTGCTGAGGGGCCATGGAAGCTTCTGACCCGAGACTCTGTGCAATGATTCTTATCCAAGATTAATTTTTTTAGAGCTATTCAAAGGAAAATCTTGCAGTGCTCACACAGAGGAGAACCTCTCTGGCTTCCTGAGCCTCACTCTGCCCCTCCCCCTCCTGCTCTCACTCCCTCAAGCTCAGGGTGCGAGACCCCTGTGCTGTGGCCACTGCTGGGGGCTTGTCTTTTCCAAACCAGCTATTTCTCCCTTTAAGCTATAATGACAGTGGATCCTGATCGCCACAATTTTTAGTCATTTTTTGGTATGTATTTTACATATATACCACCCGATCTGTATTTTAGATATTAGTAAAGCTTAAAAATCCAATATTTTCCCCAAACCCCAGAGAGTCACCTTGTGCCCTCAGGCTGTCACTTCTTATTTGAGGACCATGGACCCAGAGACTCAACTTGTCCCATACTGTTGCTTGGATCATGTCCCCTTGGCTCCATGTGCATTGAATTGTCACCTCTGAGGCAGCAGTAAAGACAGATGAGTAAAATACAAATACATATCTCAGTCTAGACACCTCATGTAATAAGACTTAGTGTAAAAATCCCAGCAGAACCTTTTTACTCTGATGGCTTATGAATTGAGCTCTTTCGCTCTGACCCGGTCTCCCAGCTGTTAGGAAGTTGGCTGTCACGGAGGCACCTAGAGCTCCCATGAGGGTTACCATCACCACCTCCTCCCGCCCGCCGGGCTTTCTCCTGCATGAACGAGGCCATCGTAGTCCCAGGTGCCCAAGGCCCACATCTAGAGTGAAAGACCCCGGGTCTTTCTCCTTCCTCATTCGCTCTGTCCAGTTAGCCGCCGAGACCTGGTGAATTTACTTCCTCTGTATTCTGCAGGCAAGTCCCTTTGCTCCACTGCCACTGTCACACCTTAGTTTCAGACACCTGCAGCTCCCAATGCCTGGAATCCTCAAGCGAGGACCTAACGGGCTGGTTTACAAAGTGCTCCCTCAGGATTAGACACATCATGCCTGGGTCCTCTATCCCAGCAGAGAGAAGACTGAGAGCCTTTGGGAGGCAGGGAGGCTCCCAGACTCCACTTTCTGGGACACACAGAGGACCCCGAGGCCATCAGAGTTTGCACCACGGAGTTCCGAGCAGATGGGGGCCCTTGGAAATTAGTGGATGTGACCTGTGGGGAGATGTGGCTTGTGGGGGCCTGAGGGGCTGGGACCTGGGTGAGCCCTCCAGCACACCCCTGCCTCTGTGCGGGCCGGCAAGGACCACACAGCTTTCGTGGGCTCTGCTCTGCCTTCGAGCCAGGGCCCCTCTCATGTCTGGGTGCAGACAGGGTAGAACGGGGGCCCATGGGCTGGAGTTGGGTGAAACCCCAGCATGTGGATGCAGCCCGGCGACCTCATACGGGTTTGGGGAGCTGGGAGGCTGCTGTGTTTACTAAGCACAGTTGCAAACTTGATGTGTGCCTGGCAGAAATTATTCCCCTTTCTTCTCTCCTGCTCTCCATAGCCAGAACGCCGGCCTGGCAACCATCAATGTTGCTCTCACATGAACCGTTCTTTTGGGCCTGACCACCAAAACTCTGATGTCGAAATTGAAATTTCACACTCTGAAGGGCCCAAGTGGCTCCAGAGGTCAGCAGGCGGCTCTCCCGTCCACCCACCGGTGAGTCATGGAGAGAGATGCCGGCCCGAATTAACATCAGTGGACACTCGTGCGTCAGAGGTTCTGTGTGCTAAAAAAGTTTGCTTGACATCTGTGTCTCACCACCCTCCCTCCCGCCCCACCCCAAAAGCACACACTCAACAATTTTAAGCCGAGGGGCACGTCCCACTCATCTGGTGAGTACATCAGCTGAATGCAATCTGCTTTCACAAACAGATGTCCCAGGAGGTGGAGGGGAGCCCTGAACATGGGTTAGAAGTTGCCAGAAGGTTCTTTATGAAGTTCTTGTTTTGTGTGATGGGGAGTTGAATGGCCAGGGTTTACTTTAATTGAAACGCACCTAATTTGGGTGCTTGAGCTAGGTATCTAAAAAGATTTTTTAAAATCCCTATCCAAAGGCGGCGTTTCTGTTTCCCATCTGCTTCCTTGGGTTTCTCAACCTGTTTTCCTGAAAAGACCAGAAGGAAGTAGAAAGGGATCGCTATCCGACCCTGGCCGGTTTGAATGGGGGGGTCAGGCTGTCTGCTCACAGAACTCCCCGGCCTTGTGTATGGAGTCCCTGCTGCCATTTTGCACAGATAACATCTCCATTCTGAGCTGCCATCCCTCGCTTATTCTTGCGTGTTTGTATTTGTTCTTATTTTGTTTGGGGCCCTCAGGTGTAGCTGCTGTCTCATGAGCAGCTCACACAGCAGACCCCAAGTTGGGGATACCTGGAAAGGCCTCCGAGCTGCAGATGTCTGCTCCCCACAGAGGCCGAGCGTGGCATTCCGGACCCCATTTTATTGCTCACATTCTTCATGTGTTAGCAACTTTCCCCTCCTTCATACAAACCTCAGATGTCTCAGAAGAATGGTTAAATTATTATAGGATCCCAAAGGAGATTGCTATTTCCTTTAAAAAATTTCCCCATCTTGCATTGCTCCCTTGTAAATCAACTTCCCCTGGGAGCTCCCTCTGAGGACCCCGTGCTGGTGACTACCCATGTGGACAAGACCAGAGAAGGGGTGACACCAATACAGTCCTTGAGAAGGTCTATAACTGTCTAGCTCTTTCTGGAAGCCAAGTGCCAGGACCTCAAGGCTAGCCATTTTCTGTGGCAAGGGAAGGACCAAGTGTGCTGCTAATTTGAAATGCTGGCTACTCTCAGCTTGGCTTGGGTGGCCAGAGGCAAATGACACTTAGAAATGGCAAAGGCACGCCACCCGTGTGGGCACAGTAGAAAGGGTGTCCTGGATTTCATCGCAGCCTAGACTCCAGGGGAAGCTACCAGTCTTGTGGGCGCTTTTACTCTCTGGAGCTTCAGGGCCCAGGTCGAAATTAGGGGCCTGGACCCTGCCAACCCCAGGTCCCTCCGGCTTTAATGTTACAGTCCCGTGGCCTGCGGCAGCGTTCATTCCGAAACACCCCAAACAAGGAAACAGACCCAACACCAGTGAAGCTGCCAAGAACACTGGATTCTGGGAGGACAGTGTGGTGGTGACTGTGGCCCCTTGCCTCCTGGCACCCCCACTTGGGTGTGGGGACCATCTGCAGCTTGCCTCTAAACCACAGACGATGGCACCTCCCTCTGTCACATTGTGTGAAGCTATCACAGCAGACCAGCCTCAAAGGAGGGGACTGCCACACCGTGAGATGGTCCAGGGACACGGCTGTGTGGAAGGTCAGCCTCCAGGCACTGGGGTGACCCTGCCTGGTGACCAGCAAGAAAATGGACCTCAGCCCTGCACCCCAGGAGAGGAATCCTGCCCGCAATGGTAGGGAGCCTGGAAGAGGATCTTTCCTCAGTCTGGGATCACAGTTTGGTCAGATCCTGAAACAGAGAACCCAGTTAAGCTGTGCCCGGACTCCTAACCCAGAGGAACTGTGAGATCATAAGGATGTGCCATTTAAAGCCTCTAACGCTGTGGCATTTTATCACTCGAGAAACAACACTGATAAAATGGATACCATGGTCTCTCCCATGGTGGCCTCTCCCCTACTATGGGGGCCCGTGCCTGTGCAGAAGGGATCCCCTCTCCTGTCCCCAGGTTCACTGTCAGGTTGGCTCATGCTGTTCAGAGATAAAAGGATGTTACCTAAGCTTCTGCCAGTTTGTAGATAAAGGACAGAAACTGCAGCAAAAGATTGACAATTCTAACAGGGCCATTACCCAAAGGCCTGGTGATTGTGTCCACCAGAAGTGGGGACCAGGATGGGCTTTCAGATCAGCTGCGTGTCAGAGCCGCCCAGGGTGTGGACAGGTTGGGGGCCGGGAGCAGGAACAGCAGGAACATCATGGGGCAGCGAGAGTGAGGGTCTCAGGCAAGAAGATGGAGTGGCCTGGAGCCAGAGTGGACACTTGGCGGGCGAGCAGGGAGGCTGGCCAGTGGAGCGGCCTTCATACAAGGGAGGGCCCAGGGCCATGGGGCATCTCCTGCTAGGGGTGAAGATGGGTGTCTGCAGATGTGTGACCCAAGTCCTGCCAGTAAGAGCCCAGGCACAGTCATGTCCGCTGGGGCAGGAGGAAAGTATAACCCGACACACACTTTGTCAAGCTGAAGTCCAGTTGAAGATGGACTGGAAAAGTATGCACCAGCCGTGGGTCGCTGTGCCTCTGGGTCCCTGCTGTTTGCAAGAGTACATAGGTAAGAAGCAGCTTCCCTAAGGGGCCTCTTTCCAGGACACAGTGGTCTCCTGGGGATGCTTACTTATGAGATGGGTATGTGTGTGTGGGGCTGCGGGGCGCTTTTATTTTCATATGCAAATTATTCATACGCACGAACGCATCTACCTTGGGAAGGTCTGGGTTTCAGAATTCCACCTTCCCCTCGAAGGTTCTGACCATGAGGGTCCTGGGTGTGTTGGTGTTGTGACTCATGGAATTGCATCTTCTGTTGGGGCTTTGACCTGGTGGCCCACCAATGCCTGAGGGTTGTTTTGGGTGGGCCTGGCCCTGCTTTACCAGCATTCTAAGAAAGACAAAACCTTCACGGTTGGCGTTTGTTCTTCTATTAAGCTCCTAAATGTTGGGTGTTGATGAATATAAAAAGAAAAAAGAAGTGAAGGCACTTCCCTGGCAGTCCAGTGGTTAAGACTCTGTGCTTCTGTTGGGGGTATGGGATCGATCCCTGGTCAGGGAATTAAGATTCCCACATGTTGCGTGGCATGGCCAAAAAAAAAAGAAAAGAAACCAAAGCTGATCTTTTTTTTTTTTTTAATTAAATTTTCTTTTTTTTCTTTTTTCAATTTTTTGTCTGTGTTGGGTCTTCGTTGCTGCACGTGGGCTTTCTCTAGTTGTGGCGAGCGGGGGCTACTCTTCATTGTGGTGCGTGGGCTTCTCATCGTGGTGGCTTCTCTTGTGGCGGAGCATGGCCTCTAGGTGGGAGGGCTTCAGTAGTTGCAGCATGGGGGCTCAGTAGTTGTAGCATGTGGGCTCTAGAGCGCAGGCTCAGTAGTTGTGGCTCACGGGCTTAGTTGCTCCATGGCACGTGGGATCCTCCCGGACCAAGGCTTGAACCCGTGTCCCCTGAATTGGTAGGCGGATTCTTAACCACTGCACCACCACGGAAATTCCCCAAACTGACCTTTCGGGGTGCAACTGGCATTTCCCTGGGAGATAAGAAGCTGGGGGCTCAGAGCAGTGACCCTCCCAGGGCCTCAGAGGTGGGACGTGGCAAATCCAGGGCTGATCTGAATCCAGGGCTGGGAGCTCTGTGCCATGGACCTACGCACTGCTTTCTGGTGGAGCCATGTGGCACGGGTGAAAGTACCCATCCACTGGGCATCCTGTGCACATGGCACAAAGGTGTCACCCCGACATTCAAGGGCTTCAGGAACCTGTCCCCTTTCTTTTGTCCTGACAGCTGTCATTTGGACATGTAACAGTCACGTCTGGATGTAAGTGAATGTGATCCAGGTCCGTGCTTGATTGATGGGCTAAATTGTCTGCAGCTGGTACTCCCTGCGTCGGTGCCTTTGAAAGTTTTCCGCCCTCAGAGGGCTGACTTCCCAAGGACGTGGAGCCCCTTTGAGACATCAGGTGACGGAATGTCCCATGTCCCCAGGGAGCTGAGCCTCCAAGTGGAGCTGGGGATGATGGCACCTTCTTCTGGAGTAGCTCGTGTGCTGTAGGCACACGATACATCACTCAGTTGAGCAAAGGACAGTTTCTCAGGAGTTTCTAACTCAGCCCGGTGAGACTTTATAGGACTCACTTTTGCCTGTGGGACAGGACTCTCTGGCAGATGCAAGGGAAGGGCCAGAGCACCTACTCCACATGCTGCCTTCCCTTTGGCTTGAAATACATGCATTTTTTTTTTTTTTTTTTTGCAGTACGAGGGCCTCTCACTGTTGTGGCCTCTCCCGTTGCGGAGCACAGGCTCCGGACGCGCAGGCTCAGCGGCCATGGCTCATGGGCCCAGCCGCTCCGCGGCATGTGGAATCTTCCAGGACCGGGGCACGAACCCGTGTCCCCTGCATCGGCAGACGGACCCTCAACCACTGCGCCACCAGGGAAGCCCGAAATGCATGCATTTGAGAAATGGGATTTGCTGTCAAGAGACCAAGGGGAGGATGCCCATCATGAGATGCAGGTTCATCACTACCTGCATCCAAGTAGTGCAGCCGACAGGTTCATGGCTACGCAGGTGTAGACGCAGTTTCTCACACCAGAGGAAGGTATTTCACCACCTTGGCCCTCAGTCACACACAGCTCAGTGGGCTCCGACTCGAGGACAGCATCACCAAAACACTCTCTTTACAGGCAAGGAGGAGAGGCCTGGGGAGACTGTATCACCGGGTGGATGGGGCAGGGAAAATGACATGTCCCCCCCATAGGCAGGACAGTTTCCTCAGCCTATTTTTAGGGAAATGCTGAACTTCGGAACAATTCAGAATTGCGTTTGAACTACCTGGTTGTCCTAGCCCGAGACCTTTAGCAAATCTCCCCTTTGAGATTCAAGTTTTCTCTCCTTGATCTCCCTGAAAGGTGAATTTTCTTCAATTTTCTGGGGAGTCTGAATGAGATGCCCTCAGCTGTTAGATGTTATTGAGAAGAAAAACAAAGCGTCTTTTCTTTTTTTTTTTTTTTTTTTTTTTTTTTTTTTTTTT
>RJWK010073478.1:0-10243 GCA_004363435.1 Platanista minor | reverse complement strand
TTTGTTGTTTGTAGATTTTCTGATGATGCCCATTCTGACTGGTGTGAAGTGATACTTCATTGTAGTTTTTTTTGTTTTTTTTTTTTTTTGTGGTATGCGGGCCTTTCACTGTTGTGGCCTCTCCCGCTGCGGAGCACAGGCTCCGGATGCGTAGGCCCAGAGGCCATGGCCCACGGGCTCAGCTGCTCCGTGGCACGCGGGATCCTCCCGGACTGGGGCACGAACCTGTGTCCCCTGCATCGGCAGGCGGACTCTCAACCACTGTGCCACCAGGGAAGCCCAGTAGTTTTTTTTTTTTTTAACATCTTTATTGGAGTGTAATTGCTTTACAATGGTGTGTTAGTTTCTGTTTTATAACAAAGGGAATCAGCTATACATATACATATATCCCCATATCTCCTCCCTCTTGCGTCTCCCTCCCACTCTCCCTATCCCACCCCTCTAGGTGATCACAAAGCACCCAGCTGATCTCCCTGTGCTATGCAGCTGCTTCCCACTAGCCATGTATTTTACATTTGGTAGTATACTCATTGTAGTTTTGATTAGCCTTTCTCTAATAATTAGTGATGTTGAGCAACTTTTCACGTGCTTCTTGGCCAATTGTATGTCTTCTTTGGAGAAATGTCTATTTAAGTCTGCCCATTTTTGGCTTATGTTGTTTGTTTTTTTTAATATTGAGCTGCATGAGCGGTTTATGTATTTTGGAGATTAATCCTTTGTCTGTTGATTCATTTGCAAATATTTTCTCCCATTCTCAGGGTTGTCTTTTCATCTTGATTGTAGTTTCCTTTGCTTTGCAAAAGCTTTTAAGTTTCATTAGGTCCCATTTGTTTATTTTTGGTTTTATTTCCATTACTCTAGGAGGTGGATCAAAAAGGATCTTGCTGTGATTTATGTCAAAGAGTGTTCTTCCTATGTTTTCCTCTAGAAGTTTTATAGTGTCCAGTCTTACATTTAGGTCTCAAATCCATTTTGAGTTTATTTTTGTGTATGGTGTTAGGGAGTGTTCTAATTTCATTCTTTTACATGTAGCTGTCCAGGTTTCCCAGCACCACTTATTGAAGAGACTGTCTTTTTTCCATTGTATATTCTCGCCTCCTTTATCATAGATTAGTTGACCATAGGTGCATGGGTTTATCTCTGGGCTTTCTATCCTGTTCCATTGATCTACATTTCTGCTTTTGTGACAGTACTATATTGTCTTGATTACTGTAGCTTTGTAGTATAGTCTGAAGTCAAGGAGTCTGATTCCAGCTCCGTTTTTTCCCCTCAAGACTGCTTTGGCTATTTGGGGTCTTTTGTGTCTCCATACAAACTTTAAGATTTTTTGTTCTAGCTCTGTGAAAAATGCCACCGGTAGTTTGATAGGGATTGCATTGAATCTGTAGGTTGCTTTGCATAGTAAAATCATTTTCACAATATTGATTCTTCTAATCCAAGAACATGGTATATCTCTCCATCTGTTTGTATCATCTTTGATTTCTTTCATCAGTGTCTTATAGTTTTCTGCATACAGGTCTTTTATCTCCTTTGGTAGGTTTATTCTTAGGTATTTTATTCTTTTTGTTGCAGTGGTGGATGGGATTGTTTCCTTAATTTCTCTCTCTGATCTTTTGTTGTTATTGTATAGGAATGCAAGAGATTTCTGTGTATTAATTTTGTATCCTGCAACTTTACCAAATTCATTGATTAGCTCTAGTAGCTTTCTGGTGGCATCTTTAGGATTATCTATGTATAGTATCATGTCATCTGCAAACAGTGACAGTTTTACTTCTTCTTTTCTGATTTGGATTCCTTTTATTTCTTTTTCTTCTCTGATGGCTGTGGCTAAAACTTCCAAAACTATGTTGAATAATAGTGGTGAGAGTGGACAGCCTTGGCTTGTTCCTGATCTTAGAGGAAATGGTTTCACCATTGAGAATGATGTTTGCTGTGGGTTTGTCATATATGGCCTTTATTATGTTGAGGTAAGTTCCCTCTATGCCTACTTTCTGGAGAGTTTTCATCATAAATGGGTGTTGAATTTTGTCAAGAGCTTTTTCTGCGTCTGTTGACTTACTCTTTTTATTTAGCACGTTTTAGGAGTTTAGCCATCCTACTTGTTTTTCTTGCCTGCTACAGCAGCACTAAGATTCCCCATCTATGTCAAACACACAGTACAGAATACACACTTGCCTGCCTCCCACAGAGAGCACATCACCATTCTCACCATCACCTACATTTCAATGAAACAACGGTGCAAAACAAACTATAGTTTGTATCCTTCAGCATCTTAGAAATGAAGACTACTACGGGTCCTGCTGCTGTCATCTTTTATTGAGTGTTTATCCCAGATAAATGTTTGACATATATTTTTGTATCCAGTCCTCACAGTGAACCATGAGGTGTAGGTATTATTGTATCAGGTCTATGGGGAGAGAGCTGTTTGGAGAAGGAAGAGGCCCTATCAGGGTCAAGTGGTATGGGGGGAGCAGAGCAACGAAGGGATCCCAAGACTCTCTGAACCCCAAATCCTTCTTCTGGTCATTGGACTAGGCTCTTCCATTCTCAGAACCTCTTAGGGACCCCAGGCATTCCACTTCTTAGAGCCCTCTCCCATTCCCTGCCCCTAATATGTGAGGGCTTTGCTCCTACTGGGGACCTCCAGGGTTGCTTATTCTTTTTTTTTTAATTTTATTGACATATAGTTGATTTACAATGTTGTGTTAATTTCTGCTCTACAGCAAAGTGACTCAGTTATACATATATTTATATATTTTTCATATTATTTTCCATTACGGTTTAACACAGGATATTGAGTACAGTTTCCTGTGCTATAGGACCTTGTTGTTTATCCATCCTATATATACTAGTTTGCATCTGCTAATCCCAAACTCCCAATACTTCCTTCCCTCACCTCCTTTCCCCTCGGCAACCACAAGTCTGTTCTCTATGTCTGTGAGTCTGTTTCTGTTTCAAAGATGTTTATTTGTGCCGTATTTTATTTTATTTTATTTTTATTTTGTGGTACGCGAGCCTCTCACTGTTGTGGCCTCTCCCGTTGTGGAGCACAGGCTCCGGACACGCAGGCTCAGCGGCCGTGGCCCACGGGCCCAGCCGCTCTGCGGCATGTGGGATCTTCCCGGACCGGGCCGCGAACCCGTGTCCCCTGCATCGGCAGGCGGACTCTCAACCACTGCGCCACCAGGGAAGCCTTTGTGCCGTATTTTAGATTCCACATGTAAGTGGTATCATCTATTTGTCTTTCTCTTACTTCACTTAGTATTATAATCTCTAGGTCCATCCATGTTGCTGCAAATGGCATTGTTTCATTCTTTTTTAATGGCTGAGTAGTATTCCGTTGTATATATGTACCACAACTTCTTTATCCATTCATCTGTCGATGGACATTTAGGTTGTTTCCAAGTCTTGGCTATTGTAACTAGTACTGCTATGAACATAGGGGTTCATGTATCTTTTTGAATTATAGTTTTGTCCAGATATATGTCCCGGAGTGGGACTGCTGGATCATATGGCAACTCTGCACCAATTTACATTCCAGAGTGGCTTATTCTTCAAGTGCTCATTTCACGTAATGATGTGGCGTTAAAATTCAGGTCACATCAGAAGAAAAGTAAAGAGAATCACTAATTTTAAAATAAATCAAAGATCCTCATGGCTCATTTGGTCTCACGGTAGATGTAAATGGGTTGTGAAAGTAATGTGTCAGAGGGAATGGCCAAATTGTTCAGTGAGCAAAGAAAAACCCTATAGCTGGGGAGAGGCAGCATCTATTAATAGAGGACAGCACCCATGTGATGAAGAGAGTAGCTACAATTTTCTGAGTGTTATTATGAGCCAGGCATGGCACATATATTATTTCAAATCTATAAGCACTCTGCCGGGTGGATATACAGAGAGGAAAATGAAGCGCAGGCGGCTTAATCACGTGCTCCAAGTCACTGGGCTAGGAAGCAGTGGGTCGGGGTTTTGGCCCCAGGTTGCCCCTGCCCTTTCTCACTACCAGCCTGCGCAGGAGGGCACCCATGGACGAAGGAATGTGGTGGGCAAAAGGGAAGGTAGAGGTCCGCAGGACATATTCTGGGTCTGTTTCAGAGAGGAGCAAATGGAAGCCCTTAAAAGTGGAATAAATGAAATCAGAATTATACGTTTCCTACTAAGAAGGAAAGTGCCTTTGGATGAATGAAAAGGATACAACCTTTGTTGATCCAACGTTATCCAAATTCAGTAGAGTATATTTTCTATGCTCTGAAATGTTTAATCCCTTTGGGGGTGGTTTACAGAGGTCATTAGCTGGATTTATTAAGCTAAAGGCAAAGGTCTCAAGTCAGATTACTGTTTGTTCAATATTCTGAGCTTTCGCACCCGTGGGCCAAGGAGATTAAAAACTGTTAAGTGTATGCTGCATGTATTCTTCTTTATTTTTTAAAAAAATTTTTGGCTGTTGGGTCTTGGTTGCTGCAGGTGGGCTTTCTCTATTTGTGTTGAGTGGGGGCTACTCTTTGTTGTGGTGCACGGGCTTCTCACCGCAGTGGCTTCTCTCGTTGCAGAGCACGGGCTCTAGGCGCACGGGCTCAGTAGTTGTGGCTCGTGGGTTCTAGAGCGCAGGCTCGGTAGTTGGGGCGCACGGACTTATTAGCTGCTCCACGGCATGTGGGATCTTCCCGGACCAGGGCTCGAACCCGTGTCCCCTGCATCGGCAGGCGGACTCTCAACCACTGCGCCACCAGGGAAGCCCTTATTAAACTGTTTTTTTTTGGCCAGGAATAATGACTGTAAACTCCTGATGACCAACTCTCAAAAGAGTGTCACGAGGTCATTGAGTCCACTGGTATTCTGAATTCAAGCCAAATCATGGGGGACCACATGGTGCTGGCCCTTGTGGAATTGTACTCTCTTGGATGCTGTGCTGTTGCAGCTTGTTGGGATATTAAGCTACCGAGGGATTGTCACTGTAGAATTTGTAAGGCACTAGCAAGGCTCCTCCTCTCCATCTCACATGAATCTTCTTTGGCCACTCTGGCTTTGGTGTCAGTAGCAGAAGCTAGGGAATTTTGCCTTGTGATCTCTTGGTCTGGGTGGTTACCTGCTGATTGGGACGTCCCTCTGACGGTAATTAACAATGGGGTGGGTTGATGACAATGGGATGTTTGTGGAACAGTGGTCCATTGCTTTTTGAATACCTACTCAAAAGTGTTTCCTGCTGGATGTCGCCTAGTTTCCTAAATATCTCCTCCCACAATCCTCCCTGTGGTTCCTTCCATAGTCTTCATTGCTGAATGCTGCCATCCTCTCCCACAGAAAAACAATGTTTCACTTAGGATAACAGAATTCTGGCCCCAGGTTCTTATTCTATCTCAGGTTTCTCCTTCACGGTAACAGTATCTCTGTGCACTCTAACTTCTACTGACATCTCAAGAGGGAAGCTGAACAGTGGTCACACACAGGTCAGGAGAGGGGGAAGAGGTGTTGGGTGTTCCAACTCCATAGAAGTCTCTAAAGTCAAAGACACTTCACTATCGATCTTAAGTATGCATCATATACAGACGCAACTTCAATATCCACTTCAAATTGAGCTGCACCAAGCCCAGTTCGGTCTGAGTTCAGTTCCAGTCCAAGGTAAAGATTATCCTTTCATATCCTTCTTTCTATCCCAAATCTCAGCTCTACATCTCTTGAAACCAGTTGTTCAATTTCCTTGAGGAATTTTTCCAAGAAGACCTCTGTAAAGAAAATTGTAAAACTTTATTAAGAGGTATAAAAGAGAAACTGAATAGATGGAGAGACATATCATGTCTATGGGAAGGAAGACAATAGCATAAAGATGCCAGTTCTCCCCAACTTGAATTTTAGATTCAAAGCAAGTGCAGTCAAACAATAAATGGTGGAGAGGGTGTGGAGAAAAGGGAACCCTCTTGCACTATTGGTGGGAATGTAAATTGATACAGCCACTATGGAGAACAGTATGGAGGTTTCTTACAAAACTACAAATAGAACTACCATATGACCCAGCAATCCCACTCCTGGGTATATACCCTGAGAAAACCATAATTCAAAAAGAGACACGTACCACAATGTTCATTGCGGCACTATTTACAATAGCCAGGACATGGAAGCAACCTAGGTGTTCATCTACAGATGAATGGATAAAGAAGATGTGGCACATATATACAATGGAATATTACTCAGCCGTAAAAAGAAACGAAACTAAGTTATTTGTAGTGAGGTGGATGGACCTAGAGTCTGTCATACAGAGTGAAGTAAGTCAGAAAGAGAAAAACAAATACCGTATGCTAACACATATATATGGAATCTTAAAAAACAGAAAAAGGTTCTGATGAACCTAGGGGCAGGACAGGAATAAATACGCAGATGTAGAGAATTGACTTGAGGACACAGGGAGGGGGAAGGGTAAGCTGTGACAAAGTGAGAGAGTGGCATGGACAATATATACACTACCAAATGTAAAATAGATAGCTAGTGAGAAGCAGTGCGTAACACAGGGAAATTAGCTCGGTGCTTTGTGACCACCTAGAAGGGTGGGATCGGAAGGGTGGGAGGGAGACGCAAGAGGGAGGGGACATGAGGATATATGTATATGTATAGCTGATTTACTTTGTTATACAGCAGAAACTAACACAACATTGTAAAGCAATTATACTCCAACAAAGATGTTAAAAAAAAAGAAGCAAGTGCAATCAAAATCATGAATGTGCTAAGCTGTTTTCACAATTTATTTTTTACTTTTTATTTTTATAAATTATTTATTGTATTTTTGGCGGCGTTGGGTCTTCATTGCTGTGCATGGGCTTTCTCTAGCTGCGGCGAGTGGGGGATACTCTTCGTTGCGGTGTATGGGCTTCTCATTGTGGTGTCTTCTCTTGTTGTGGAGCGTGAGCTCTAGGCGAGCAGGCTTCAGTAGTTGTGGCACGCGGGCTCAATAGTTGTGGCTCGTAGGCTCTAGAGCGCAGGCTCAATTGTTGTGGCGCATGGGCTCAGTTGCTCCACGGCATGTGGGATCTTCCCAGACCAGGGCTCGAACCCGTGTCCCTGCATTGGCAGGTGTTCTTTTTTTTCTTTAATTTATTTATTTTTGGCTGCGTTGGGTCTTTGTCGCTGCGCGTGGGCATTCCCTAGTTGTGGTGAGTGGGGGCTACTCTTTGTTGCAGTGTGTGGGCTTCTCATTGCGGTGGCTTCTCTTGTTGCCGAGCACGGGCTTTAGGCGTGTGGGCTTCAGTAGTTGTGGCTTGCAGGCTCAGTAGTTGTGGTGCACAGGCTTAGTTGCTACGCAGCATGTGGGATCTTCCCAGACCAGGGCTTGAACCTGTGTCCCCTGCATTGGCAGGCAGATTCTTAACCACTGTGCCACCAGGGAAGTCCCAGCGGGTGGATTCTTAACTACTGTGCCACCAGGGAAGTCCCCGCTGTTTTCACAATTTAGGTGGAAGACAAAAGGGTTAAAAAAAATAGCCAGGATATTTCTGAAGTACTGGGTATCAGTAATGTGAAGCTATAATTAAGACAGTGAGATAAGAGCATGTGGAGAAATATGCGGTGGATATTTACATAGTATCAAAGTACCCCCAAATACTTATTAATTGGATGTTAATTAATAAGCTCAAAATATTTACTACATAACTTTATAGTAGAGAAATTGGCCAGACACCAAATTATCCAGTTAATAAAAGTTAACTTCACCAGTTATGAGACAAATTAACATCATGTGCCTCCATAAAGGGCACACTGAGAAGGACACAGGATCACCTCTGTGGTATTCTGGCTAATAATGCATAATCTAAAGGTGATTATGAGGAAACTCCCAAACAAGGGACTGTCTGCAAAGTAACTGGCCTGTGCTTTTCAAAAGTGTCAAGACAAAAGACCAACAAACTGTTCCAAATTGGAGTCGAAAGAGACATGACAGGGACAGCAACATTTGATCTGGGATTACATCCAGGACCAGGAAAGAAACTGTGGGGGACAATTAGCTTAATTTGAATGGAGTGCATAGTTATATATCAGTACTATTCTCTTGATTTCAATAGTCGTATTTGGCCATGTAAGAGACTTTTTTTTTTAGGAAATACACAGTAAATTATAGGTGAATAATGGGGTGTCATGAAAACTTACTCTCTGAACTGGTTCAGAGAAAAAAACCACACACGCGTGCACACATATGCAGGAAGGGGGAGAGAGAGAGAGGGAGAGAGAGGAAAAGAAAAGAGAATAGGAGAATAAGGCAGATGTGATAAAATGTTAATAGCTGTGGAATGGGTGAATGCTATACATAGAAATGCTTTGTATTCTTCTCTCAACTTTTCTGTAAGTTTAAATTATTTGAAAATCAAGAACTAAAAGAGTACAGTGGGACTTCCTACAAATAAAAAGGAAAGCATAAACGACACAACATAAGAGTTTGTGGCAGGGGGACATGGACAGACGTTTCACGCAAGAGGATAATAAAGCAGTGATGACATACTTGACATCATTCGCGGTTCTGGTCAAGACCATAATGAGGCATATTTTTTTATCTGTTTAACTGCCAAAATGAAAAAATCTGAACATATGAAGTGTTAGAGAGGATTTAGTTCCAAATAACCCATTATAAATTTCTGGAGGGAGTATAATTTGTTGCTGTCACTCTAAACAGCTTGTCATTATCTCAAAGTGTTGAACATTTGCATAGCCCATGACTCAGCAGTTCCTCTCTAGGAATATAGCTAAGAAAATCTCTAATGCATATGCACCTGGGGACATTGGCAGCATGAATGTAGAAGTACTATTTACAATAGGAAAAACCTGGAAAGGACATAAATGCCCGTCAGTGGAAGGGTGGGTAAGTGAACTGTGGTACATTTGCACTGTCAAGAATTTTATCAATATAATATGAAATGAAAAAGGAAGTCATCCTCCAGTCACATACAGCATGATACCATTTTTGCAAAATGAAAATGACTAAAGATTTTAAAATGATGAACTATATAGTAATAAATTCAAAAAACTGTTTAAAAAATGCAAGGGGATAGTGAATACATAGGATGTGTGCTTTTATTGCCATAGAGAACATGCTGCCTTAAAGATGAATTCATGTTCTCCAGAAAATAAAAAAAATTTGGTGACTTTTAATTAAAAGGCTTTTTTTTTAAACTTTTATTCATCAAGTTTCCAGAGTCTTACCATTTAGCTTTAACCAGGATACCTATTACACAGATTCCTGTATTTTATTGTAATGAACAAAATAAAAAAAATTTTTTTATACTTATACACTAAATTTTATACACTAAAATATAAGCTCAGTGAAGACAGAAATTTTTGTTTTTTGTGTTTACTATTGTGTCACAAGGGTCTGTAGAAGGTAATAAATTTACCAATGAATAAGTGAATGAATGAAAACCTCTAATTGCCAGTGTTAAAGGGTAACATTGCATTAACATAAAGTGTCCAGTGGGTGGAGCCCATGTTACATTTTCCTTACTGTTTGTTTGCTCTTTAGTTCTAGGTCCTTGTTAAACGGTTCTTGTATTTTCTCCATTCTATTTCTGAGATTTTGGATCATCTCTACTATCATTACTCTGAATTCTTTTTCAGGTAGTTTGCCTATTTCCTCTTCATTTATTTGGTCTTGTGGGTTTTTATCTTGCTCCTTTGTCTGCAAGATGTTTTTCTGTCTTTTCATTTTGTCTAGTTTACAGTATTTGAGGTCTCCTTTCCCTAAGCTGCAGCGTCATAGCTCCTCTTGCTTCTGTTCTCTGCCCTCGGTGGTGAGGCTGGTCCAGTGACTTGTGTAGGCTTCCTGATGGGAGGGACTGGTGCCAGCGTTCTGGTGCGTGTAGCTGAGTCTTTTCCCTCTGATGAGCAGGGCCGTGTCAGTTGGTGTGTTTTGGGGTGTTTGTGAGCCTAGTATGACTTCAGATAGTCTGTGTGCTGATGGGTGGTTCTGTGTTCCTGCCTTGTTTGTTGTTTGGTGTGAGGTGTCCAGCGCTGGGAGCTGCAGACAGTTGGGTGGAGCTGGGTCTTTGATTCAGATAGAGTCCTCTGTGAGAGCTGTCAGTGATTGATCTTCCCTGGGGCTGGGAATTCTCTAGTGGTCCAGCATCCTGCTCCCCGCCCAGAGCTCCATGCCCGACTTCAGGTCAGGGAACCATGATTCTGCAAGTTGCTTGTTCTGGAAATAAAGGGGATATAAAAAAAAAAAAAAAAAAAAAAAAAAAAAAAAAAAAAAAAAAAAAAAAAAAAAAAAAAA
>RJWK010073477.1:0-10243 GCA_004363435.1 Platanista minor | reverse complement strand
TTTTTTTTTTTTTAGATTCCATATATATGTGTTAGCATACGGTATTTGTTTTCCTCTTTCTGACTTACTTCACTCTGTATGACAGTCTCTAGGTCCATCCACCTCACTACAAATAACTCAGTTTCGTTCCTTTTTATGGCTGAGAAATATTCCATTGTATATATGTGCCACATCTTCTTTATCCATTCATCTGTTGATGGACACTTAAGTTGCTTCCATGTCTTGGCTATTGTAAATAGAGCTGCGATGAACATTTTGGTACATGACTCTTCCTTTCTATTGCTGAGTAGTTTCCCATTAGATGCATATACACGTGTACCTTGTTTTACAACTCTTCACTTGATTACACTTCTCAGACATGTTTCTTACAAATTGAAGATTTGTGGCAACCCTGCATCCAGCAAGTCGATCTGCACCATTTATCCAAAAGTATTTGCTCTCTTCGTGTGTCTCTGCATCACATTTTGATAATTCTCGTAGTATTTCAAACTTTTTCCTTATTACTGTATTTGTTATGGTAACTGTGATCAGTGACCTTTGATGTTACTATTATAACTTTTTTGTTTTGTATTTTTAAATTAAGGTATGTACATTGTTTTTTGAGACATAATTCTATTGCGTGCTTAATAGACTTCAGTATAGTGTAAACATAACTTTTATATGCACTGGGAAAACAAAAAATTCACATGACTCCCTTTATGGTGATAATTGCTTTTTCAATCTGGAATCAAACCCACAGTATCTCTTATGCGGGTCTGTAATACAGAGTGATGATCTGTTCAGCTGTGGATAGGCTATTGTGAATGAAGCTGCTAGGAACATTCACATACAGGTCTTTGTGAGGACATATGCTTTCATTTACATTGGGCAAATATCTAGAAATGGAAAAACTGGGTCATCTGACAGGTATATTAAGAACTTGTTAGCAATGTTGGCACCACTTTACATTCCTACTAAGACTGTCTTAATTTTAGCCATCTTAGTGGGAGTGTAGTGGTATCTCACTGTAGTTTTGTTTGCATTTCCCAGACACTTGATGTTGAACATCTTTTTGTGTGTTTATCAGCCTTTTATATGTCATTTTTGAAGAAATGTCTGCTCAAATCCTTTTCCCATTTATAATTGTATTGTTTTCCCTTTTAGTATTGAGGTTTATATTCTATTTGTAAAATATTTTTACAAGTCATGTATCAGATATAGGCCTTGTTAATATTTTCTCCTATTCTAGGACTAGTATCTTCATTTTCTTACTGGTGTCTTTCAAAGACCAAAAGTTTTAAATTTTGATAAATCCTGTTTATGATTTTTTAATGGTTTATGATTTTTTTGTGTTCTATATAAAAGTATTTGCTTACTCAAGGTCTCAAAGATTTTCTCACAGGAGTTTTATGTCTATGATCATTTCAAGTTCATTTCATGTATGGAACAAGGGTAGATGTGAGGTTTTCCCCCCAAAGATATCCAATTGTTAAAAAAACTGACTTTTCCCTATTTAATTGAGTGGGCATCTTTGTTAAAAATCAACTGACCCTCTGTGTGTGGGTCCCTGTTACGTCCAGTTTATGGACCGGTCCATCCTGGCTGCAACACTGCACCACTTGCTTACAGCAGCTTTGTAGGAAGTTGAAACTCAGGTACTACCTATCTTCCAACTTTTAAAAAATTGCTTTGACCATTCTAGGTCCTCTGTATTTTCAAGCAAATTTTAGAATTAACTTCTCAATTTCTACACAAAACCCTGTTGCAGTTTTGATTGGAATCACATTGAAGCTATGGATCAACTTGAGAAGAACTGATGTCTTGGCACTACTGAGATTTCCTATCCATGAACATGGTACATCACTCCATGAATTCAGGTTTTCTGTTTTATTTTTTTGGCAGTACACGGGCCTCTCACTGTTGTGGCCTCTCCCGTTGTGGAGCACAGGCTCCGGATGCGCAGGCTCCGCGGCCATGGCTCACCAGCCCAGCCACTCCACGGCATGTGGGATCTTCCTGGACCAGGGCAGGAACCCGTGTCCCCTGCATTGGCAGGTGGACTCTCAACCACTGCGCCACCAGGGAAGCCTGAATTCAGGTATTTTTAAAAGTCTCTCTCAGCAGTGTTCTGTAGCTTTCTGTGAACAGGACCTGTGCATTTTTTGTTAAATGCATTTTAAGTATTCTATTTGGAATTTTTAAATAAATATAATTTCCAGTTGCTTGCTGCTAATATATACATAGGCAATTAATTTTTTATATTAAACTGTATCCTGCAACTAATGTGAGTGGTTTTGTAGATTCCTTGAGACTTTCTATGTAAACAATCATGCCATGTTCAAATACAGAGCTTTATTTCTTCCCCACCAATTTATGTCTTTCACATCTTCTTGTTTTACTGCCATAGCTAGGTTCTCAGTGCAACACTGACCACAAGTGATGAGAGAGAACGTACTTCCTTATCTTGTTCCTGATCTTAGAAAGTATTCAGTATTTCGACAGTATAGACAGTATTAACTCTAGGTTAACTCTAGGTTTTTCAGAGATGCCCTTTATCAGATGAAAGAAATTCCTTCTTTGCTTAGTTTGCTGGACAAAGAAACAATCATAGTAAGAGATTTTACCATTCCTTTCTCAGCAATTTATTAATCAATTAAAAAAATTTCAGTAGATACAGAGCAGAGCTGAACATCATTTGCCTTAACCTAATTTCTATTTATATATCATTTGATAGTCTTTTCAAGTGACATAGAAAATTACACATAATGCAAATCTCAAAAAATTTAAAAGACCTGAAAATTTATGGCGCAGTTTCTCTGACTGCAAAGAAATTAAATTAGAAATCAATAACAATAAGATACAAGGAAAACTCCAATATTTAGAAAGTAAACTACCCACTTCTCAATCATGCATGTTTCAAAAAAAGAAATCAGAAATAATTTAGAAAATATTTCAAACTGAGTGATAGTGAAAATACAACATGTCAAAATGTGTGGCATACAGTTCAAGCAGTGGTTAGTGAAAAATTTACAGCTTTAAATACTTATGCTAGAGAAGAGGAAATGTCCACCTCAAGAGTCTAAAAAAAGAAGAGCAAAGTAAACCCAAAGTAAGTGGAAGGAAAGAAGTAATAAAGAGCAGAAATCAACAAAACAAAAAACAAACAATGCCAAGAAACTGTAAGGCTAAATCCTGGTATTTTAAAAAAACAACAAAATAGATAAACCCTTAACTAGACCAATTAAAAAATCATAACAGGACACAAATCATTAATATCAAGAATGAAAAACTGGTTTTCACTTAGATATTATAATAGATATTCGAAAGATAATGTCAATTTTGTAAACAACTCTGTGTTAATCACTTTGGCAACTGAATGAAATGGGTAAATTCCTTGAAAAATACAACTTAACAAAATTTACACAAGATAAAGGAGAAAATGGGAATAGCCCTATATTTACTCATGAAATTGAGTTTCATCATAAACCTTCCCACCAAAGAAACTCCAGATCCACAGTTTCATAAGTGAAGCCTGTCAAATATTCAAAGAATTAACAACATCAATTGTGCACAAACTCTTTCAGGAAATAGAAGGGGAGGGAACACATCCTGACATGTTTTCTGAGACAAGCATGACATCAGCACCAAAATATAACAAAATATTACCCCCCCCAAAAAGGACCACTTTTTAAAGCACTAAAGTTAACAAGCTAACACTCTCATGAGATCTCAAAGTCGAAGTCTGCTCCATTGCAATAGAAATGACTAATTCAAGCCAATGAGAACCAACTTCAACTCCCAACATAATATTAAACTACATTCCATGATGTCTTTCAAGAGCTTGCCATATTTGGTAATAAAACATTGTTTTAAAAGAAAAGAAAAATGAACTCTGGTCAAAGAAACACAGAAAAGCAAATTACTGCTTTAGCAGAAACCCCAATATAGTAACTAGAACCCTGGAAAAACTATGTGTGTTGGGAAGGGATTTGTAGAAGAATGATATAGAAAAATCCAGGAGGAAAATGGGCTTATGCTCCTTGTAACTGGCATGTGCTGGAGACCTTTATAAATGCATAAATGTGAATTCTTTGAAGAAAGCATTGTAGTTTCTATTTTGACAGATGTTCTTGTGGTTTCCACTATGTAGCTAAGTGACCTTCCTGCTCAGGAGATCTGTGATAAAGAGAAATGAGAACTTCTTTGACTAGTTATTAAGAGCCAGAGTGTTACCTAGAGGATAAAACTCAGTTCAACAAGTGACTGACCAACTGAATATCCTCAGGGACCACAAGATACCCAGGAGTCAACATGGCCAAGCGTCCCTCCACAGAATAATTTCATTAGGAGTCCCCAGAGAGGGAGACACACAACAGCTATAGGAAATCAATGGTAACCACATTTCCCGATTGAAAATTCAGAGTCTATGGTCTGACAAAAGACTTTGTGGCTGACAGCTTGACAGCACCAGTGGTTTATAAGAACAATAAAAAGCTTGTTCATGAACACGCACAGAGAATCCGGGGTGTGGGGCTGCCAGCGCCACCCCAATGTGGTCTGTGGCCCGAGGTCCATTTGCAAACTGCCCATACTGCTCCATGACTAGATCACTGAAAGCAGAGAGTGAGGGTTTAGAACTTTTACAGCAATTTGACACTGCCGCACCATCCAATGTGTGCCCATTTTTTAGTAATTCATGTTTAGTGCCTCTTACGAAAGTACAAATCCAAGAGAGATTGGGGAACAACCAAAAAGATCCAGTCCTTCACCAAAGATTGCGTGTGATGCACTGTCCTAGAAGAGCAGCCAGGAAGTGTGATTTTACCACCGTCAGTTCTGGAGGGAGTTGCAGGTAATCAGCTACTGATGAAGGTAGTTCTGCTGACACTCAAAGTGTCATACTTCCCAGGTGATGTTTAAAATAGACATGAATGGGGAATTCCCTGGGGGTCCAGCAGTGCATTCACTGCTGAGGGCGTGGGTTCAATCCCTGGTCAGGGAGTTAAGATCCAGCGGGCCACACAGTGCAGCCAAAATAAATAAATACATTTAAAAATAAACTAGACACGAATGAATGCAAGATTGTCTCTCTGCTGATCTGTTCACACCCTTCACCTTCCCCTGTGCTTCCTGAGAGAAAAGTGGGGCTGGCGTCTCAGTCTCTGTGCCCAGAAATGCCAGGCCCGGGACGTGCCTGACAGCTTGACCTGAGTGTGAGATCATTCCTGGAATGATGACAAAGTGGGAGAAGGATTCTAACCTAAGATGAGGAACAGGGGCATTCCCACAATTCCAGGGCTGGGGAATTGTTTGTTTCGGAGCAGAAGCCCCACTAACCGTTCCTGAGCGTTTGCTGGGCTGGCAGCAGTGTCCTCAGTGGGATGCTGAGAGCACAGAGGCTTGGCTGGCCTCAAATCTTACAAGAGTGCTTGAAACTCCTTTGTTTTTTCTGAGTCAGCCCCAAGCTTCACTTCAGTGTGGTTACTTCCAGAAGCAAACTGGAAATAACATGGCCCTTTCTTCTTTCTCAACCTCCAAGGTGAATGTGTACGAGCCCCGTGTCCTAGAATCCTATCCCCACTGGTGATTCGTTTAATTCTCCATGTGCCAGAGATTTTATTTTACAAAGTTAACAGTCTGCCACCTGCTTACACTGCTCTGAAACAGGCTGACCCCACTTTCCTTCACATTTTCAAGGACAATGAAAAAACCCAGTGAACTTCAGGGTAATACTTGATTTCGTGATAAACCCATCTTTGGGCTCGTCAAGTTTGCCTTCAGAAGGTGTGTTTGCCAGGAAACAAACCAAATATTGTTTCTGTGGTTTGGCAGGGGAGATTTCTGAGCTGGGTGAATTTGGGAAATGGAGGAACAGCATTCAGGCCATGAGTGGGTCCAGCTGCATAAGAAAGGGTGCTGAGGAGAGGTCTGGGGCTCAGAGAGGCAATGTAGCAGCCAGCAGAGGTGTGGGTAGCTGCTGGGGCCTGGCCAGAACACTACACACATGCTCCTCAGGAAGGCCCTGGCTGCATGGCACCGGCCCCCATTCCCATCAGCCCTGGGCTAAACACCCCCGGAGGAAGGGAAAGCTGAGCTCTTCAGGGTGTGAAGTGGGCTGAGGGGTAGAGGCGGCCAGCTGACACTGGCCTGTGTCTCTGGGGACGCACACCTGCCTCATGCCCCACCTGACACTTGGGATTTGCCGGTTACCCCTCCCTCACCCCGCTGGGCATCTCGGGCCTGCCAGGGTTTTCTCAAGGTGGTCCACGGCCACACCATGGGGCCATTTCGGGAGAGGCAGGCAAGTTCCTCCTGCTTCCCTTGGCAGAGGGCCAGAGGTCAGGTCAGTCCATAGGCGACCTTGTTTGTGACAAACGGGGAGCTGCTGGGCGTGGCCCAAGGCTTACCGTTGTCTAAGAGCAATCAGGTATTGGACCAGAGCTGCTCAAAATCAACATTATTTGTGTAAAGTTCTGCAGACAATGTGAGCTGCCACTTGGAGGACGGGCTATCACTTGCAGTCTCTGGGTGGGGTCCTGGACCCCCTCACCACTATGCCATCTGAGAACACTGTGCATTCCCCTGCACAGGGGTGACTCTGTCCCTCGCCCTGACCCCCGGCAGCTGCCCAGCTCACCATGCACCTGGTAAGACTTCAGCAGTGCAGGTACAGGGCAGGAGGGAGTACTGTGGGGGTGACAGAGACATGAGTTTGTTTAGACGTGGTCCTCAAGGAGCTTAGAAGGGGAAATCCATCATTACAGGTGGTCACAGGATGGGGGGTGGAGTAAGAAGCCTCAGACTAGCTGGTGGGCCTCATGGGCTGTGCCCCGATGGCTTGCTGAGGACCACGTGGGCCAGATTCCCAAGGATCCAGGGTCAGGCTGGTGAGTTTTATCCTCCCAATGTTTATCCCATTTGGTCCCTCTTTCCAGTCACACCGCCACCTCCAAGTTCACTGTCACCTGTTAAGCATTCCTCCTCCAGTCTCTCTGGCCCTGGACTCCCCACGGCCCCTGGCCATGCTTGCCCACTCTGCACGATCAGGTGGGAACAGTCAAGGTCTACACGTCCCACCGCCCTGCGCTGCAGCCAGCCCTGCGTCCCTCACTCCGGCCACCCTGGCTGGTATATAGTTCCCCACAAGGACCCACACCCTCTGCAGAGTGGCCGACACTGCAGAACTAACCGGTGCAGATCTGGCCAGGTCAGCAGTGGGTCAGCTTGACTCTCAGCAAGGAGTGGGCCGTGGGTGGTGTGTGCGGCCCTCTTTGCCTGGAAGCCCCCTCCCACTGTCCCTGCCCAGAGAATCAGTACATGTCCATCCAAGGGGTTCCCACCTATGGTCAGCTGAATAGCCCCCAAAGATATCCATGTCCTAAGCCTGGGACCTGTGAATGTCACCTCATATGGCAAAAGGGACTTTGCTGATGTGATTAGGGATTATGGGGTGGGCCCAATGTAATCACAGGAGTTCTCACCCGGGGGATACTGATGGCAAAAAAGAAGATGGTGTGATGATGGGACCAGAGACTGGAGTGATGTGTTTTGAAAATGGAGAAAGGAGCCAAGAGCCAAGGAACACAGGCATCTTCTAGAAGCTGAAAAATACATGGAAATGCATTCTTCCCCAGAGCCTCCAGAAGGAACCTGCCTCGCAGACACCTTGGCTTCAGCCCAGTGAAACTGATTTTAGACTTCTGGCCTCTAGAGCAGTAAGACGATAAAACTGTGGTGTTTTAAGCACCGAATTAGTAACTATCAGTAACAGTGGCCCCGGAAACTAATACACTGCCCATCCCCATCCGCAGAAGGGCTGCCGGCTCCTACAAGCTGGGCATTTCCCCCAGGACCTCCTGGCACCAGTGCGGAGCGTGTGTGTGAACCCCCTTCCAGCACAGGCTCCGTGAGAGGAGGGTGAGGCCTTCTGCCACCCACAAGTTGGTGGCCCCATGGCTCCCCACAGGCCACAGTGACCACTGCAGTACTGGGCTTTGCAGACCCCTGTGACCTGGTTTCCCTGTTCAGGGGGAGGCCCTGAAGATGTGGAGGATTAAACCTCAACCACACGGTTCAGCAACAGCTGCCGCCTGAAAGCACGGACCCACCAGTGACCGACCGGCTGGCTTGGTGACAATTGCCACCCGTTTGGCCATGGCTGCTCTGGTCAGAGGGAAAGGCCTCGGCCAAGGACAAGCCACTGAAGTCCCTTCCTGGGGTATTTCAACTGGGAGCTGAGGGCGCAGATCCAGCCTTCGCAGACTCGTGCAGGAGACAGGCCAGGGGCCCGGCCCAGACCCAGGGCTGGTCCCTGCAGGCCTCCAGGTGCCCCTGAAGCCTGGCTTGCCCTCGCCAGACTTAGCAAGTCCCAAGACGCTGGCTTTGTGTGTACAGATTCAAAGCAGCACGCCTGATGAGTAGGTGCACGATCACACACTTCCTCCTTGGAGCTTCTCTCAGAGAAAGGCAGGAGGGGAGGGCCAGCACCCAGGGCCTGGGCTTCGTTCTCTCACCCGGATAGAGAAGAGCTCCAGTGCCTTGAGGAGTCATTGGCCCATCATGCCTTATGGCCTCCAGGGCATCCGGAGGGGAGGCCCATCTGCCCACCAGCCCACCTGTCCTCCCTCACAGCCCAAGGGTGGAGGTGGGGGGCATGAAGCAAGTTGGGGACCCCAACCCAAGGCATCATGGGCTCCAGCCTAGAGCAGCTACCTCCTGCCTTGGGGCCCTGATCTCAGTTCCCACTTGGTCTGGGATTTACCATAAATTTCACACAGCAGGGTTTTTAAAAAATGTGTTTACTGATGTAATCTAAAAGCCCGAATACATCATGACCTTCACACAGATAGGGTCTCAGTAACCAGTTTGTGAATGAATGACTTAATGCATAATGATTTGGTTTGTAGGATGAGCACTTCAAAAATATTACAATTGGAAACAATGTCAAGGTTCCAAATTTAGAACTCCTCTTTACCAAAATGTGCTAATTTGGCAAATAACAGGCTTGAGTAAGTTGTGGATTGTCTGTACATGTTTCTTTTTGTTTCTTTGTAGAAAAAGGGATCAGCCATAAAACAAACTGTAAAGGCCAAAGAATATATTGACATTGTTCAGAATGGTGTTTGCACGTTGCACAAGACAAATGACAGGCCATCACACAAATAATCATCACAGAAATGCAAATTAAAGCAAGGACAGTGCATTTCTCAATGACTGGGGGCTGGCAGAGTGCAGGGCCACGTCCACTCCCATCGGGAGGTGGCGAGAGAGGCCCCCACTGTCAGTCGGAATGCAAACTGACACAAATCTTGGTGAGCAGCAGTTAAAATTGTATATCCCCAACCCAGGCCAAGACTTGCAGCAGTACGTGTGTGGCAGCAAAACCTCCGAACAACCGCATGTCCACCAGGAGAGGAGTGGTAGCCCCAGAGGAAGGCGGATGTTGTCGACTGGGAAAAATGTTCATGATTACTGTGAGGTGAAAAACAGAGCAAGCTGTAGGCCTGCGAGGAGATTATGATGCTATTATTGGTGGGAAAAATGTGTGTGTGTGTGTGTGTGTCCACAGGTATGTATGTGTGTGTCCATGTATGTATGCATGAGTGTGCATGTGTGTAATTGTGCACGTGTGTTTGTCACACATGTGTGTGCATGTGTCTGCTTTTTTAAGCATAGGGTGCAGTCAGGAATAATCATGCTGATGATCATAGTTAACTGAATTCCACCCTGTGCCAGGCACTGTTCTGAACACTTTACACATATTCATGCACTTAATCCTCCTAACAATCCTACAAGGGGGTTACAATTGTTACCTCCACTTTACAGATCAGGAAACTGCGGCAAGGGAATAGCCACGACCTACCTAAGGTCCCATGGCTCAAAGGTGGCAAATCTGAACCCAGGTGACCCGGTTCCAAAACCCAGACCAGAATCCCTCTGTTCTACTTCCAAGCCCAAAATATGAAAGGCAGGGCAGATTATTGAACATTTTAAGTAGTGGGATGTTTTTCACTTTTCTTTTTTGTATTTTTAAAGTATTTTAGATTTAAAGTTATTCCTTTAAAAAAGGAAAGGAGTGGGCTTCCCTGGTGGCGCAGTGGTTGAGAGTCTGCCTGCCGATGCAGGGGACGCGGGTTCGTGCCCCGGTCCGCGAAGATCCCACATGCCGCGGAGCGGCTGGGCCCGTGAGCCATGGCCGCTGAGCCTGCGCGTCCGGAGCCTGTGCTCTGCAACGGGAGAGGCCCCAACAGTGAGAGGCCCGTGT
>RJWK010073476.1:0-10245 GCA_004363435.1 Platanista minor | reverse complement strand
ATATAATATATATTAACTACGTATTATATATATGATAAAATTTGATAGTTTATATAATGTATATAATTTGGAATTTGAAGTTTCAGTACAAACTCATAATTTAATTATAAATTTATACTGAAATCTCAAATTCCATCCCAATACCAAAAGGCTCTTCCCTTGTAATTCTCCCATTTCACTTTTGTATCTCTTTTTCCCACATTGAGAATTCTGGCTGCCAAGATACCAATGTATTTACTCATTTACTCAATACCACAATATATACAAAACAGTTATAAAATTGATATATGTATACATACTTTTAAATTATTAAAACTACTAAATAATGTTCAAGAATTTCTTTGTATTTCAAATTTTTATAGGCAGTATATATAGTCACTTGATTCACTTGGATTAGTGAAAATTATTTGGATTACCTCTACTTTCCCCTATCAGTGGATTTGTTGTTAATTTGAGATAGACATACCTCAGAGATATTGCAGATACAGTTCCAGACTACTACAACAAATGAAAGTTTCAATAAAGCAAGTCACCCAAATTTTTTGGTTTCCTATTGCATAAAAAGTTATGTTTACACAGTACTGTAGCTTATTGTGTGCAATAACATTATGTCTAAAAAAACAATGCACATACTTAATTAAAATATCTTATTGCTAACAAATGCTAACCATCATCTGAGTTTTCAGGGAGTTGTAATATTTTTGCTGGAGGAGAGTCTTGCTTTGATGCTGATAACTGCTGACTGATCAGGTTGGTGGTTGCTGAAGTTGGGGTGGTAGTGGCAATTTCTTAAAATTAGACTGAAGGTTGCCACATTGATTGATCCTTCCTTTCATGAAGGACTTTTCTGTAGCATGCAATGCTGTTTGATAGCATTTTACCCACAGTAGAACTTCTTTCAGAATTGGACTCATCTCTTCAAACCCTGTCACTCCTTTATCAACTAAATGTGTGTAATATTCTCAATCCTGTTGTCATTTCAACAATCTTCATGGAATCTTCTCCAGGAGTAATTTCCATCTCAAGAAATCACTTTATTTGCTCATGCATATGAAGCAATTTCTCATTCCTTCAATTTTTTCATGAGATTGCAGCTCTTCACTCACACACCTTCAGGCTTTATTTTTTACCCTAGTTCTCTTGCTATTTCTACCACATCAGCAGTTACTTTCTCCACTTAAGTCTTGAACCCCTCCAAGTCATCCGTGAGGGTTGGTATCAACTTCTGCAAAACTCATTTTGATTTTTATATTTTGACCTCTTCCCATGAATCACAAATGTTCTTAATGGGATCTAGGATGGTAAATCCTTACCATTCAATTTACTTTGCCCAGATCTATTAGATAAGTCACTACCTATGGCAGCTATAGCCTTAGAAAATGTAATCCTTGGGCTTCCCTGGTGGTGCAGTGGTTGAGAGTCTGCCTGCCGATGCAGGGGACGCAGGTTCATGCCCCGGTCTGGGAAGATCCCACATGCCGTGGAGCAGCTAGGCCAGTGAGCCATGGCCGCTGATCCTGTGCTTCCAGAGCCTGTGTTCCACAACGGGAGAGGCCACAACAGTGAGAGGCCCATGTACCACACACACAAAAGAAAAATGTAATCCTTAAAAACAAAACTTTGAAACTTGACATTACTTCTTGATCCATGGGCTACAGAATGGATGTTGTATTAGCAGGCATGAAAGCAACATGAATCTTTTACATCTCCATCAGAACTCTTGGATGACCAGGTGCATTGGCAATGAGCAGTACTATTTTGAAAGGAATCTTTTTTTTTTTTTTTTTTTTTTTACTGAATAGTAGGTCTCCACAGTGGGCTTAAAGTATTCAGTAAGCCATGTTGTGAACAGATGTGCTGTCATGCAGGCTTTGGTGTTCTATTTACAGAGCACAGGCAGAGTAAATTTAGCATAATTCTTAAGGGACCTAGGATTTTCTGGATGGTAAAAGAGCATTGGCTTCAACTTTAAGTCACCAGCTGCGTTAGCCCCTAAAAACAGAGTTACCTTGTTCTGTGAATGTTTGAAGCCAGGCATTACTTCTCTTCTATAGCTATGAAAGTCTTAGATAGCATCTTCTTCCAATATAAGTCTGTTTTGTCTGCATTGGAAATCTGTTGTTTACTGGAGCCACCTTCATTAATTACTTTAGCTAGATCTTCTGAACAACTTGTTGCAGCTTCTACATCAGCACTTGCTGGTTCACATTGCACCTTTATATTATGAAGATGTTTTCTTTCCTTAAACTTCATGAACCAACATCTGTTAGCTTCAAACTTTTCTTGTGCACCTTCCTCATCTCTCGCAGCCTTCACAGAATTAAACAGAGTTAGAGCCTTACTCTGGATTCACCTTCGGCTTAAAGAAATGTTGTAATGGGTTTGATCTTACATCCAGACCACTAAAACTTCTCCATATCAGTAATAAGGCTGTTTCCCTTTCTTATCATGCATGTATGTACATTGGAGTAGCACTTTTAATTTTATTCAAGAATTTTTCTTTTGCATTCACAACTTGGCTAACTGTTTGGCACAAGAGGCCTAGTTTTTGTCCTATCTCAACTTTCTGCATGCCTTCCTCACTAATCTTAATCAATTCTAACTTTGGAGTACTTTTTGACATTTTTCATCCAGTTCCCCCTCCCCACACCTTCTGTTTCTGGTAACCGCAAATCGGATCTTTTTTTCTATGAGTTTGTATTGTTTGTTATTTGTTTTGAAGTATAATTGACCTACAATACTATCTTACTTCCTGTTACACAACATAGTGATTTTTTTCTATACATTTTCTACATGATCACCAAGATAAGTCTAGTTATGATATGTCACCACAAAGATTTTACTTAATTCTTGACTATATTTTCCACACTGTATATTTTATACCTGTGACTCATTTATTTTGCAATTGGAAGTTTATACCTCTTAATCTCCCTAACTACTTCTTTCCTCTCTCCCACCCTCCGGTAATAACATGTTTGTTCTCTGTATCTATAATTCTGTTTCTGTTTTGTTATGTTTCTTCATTTATTTTGTTGTTTAGATTTCACAGACATACGTTTTCTACTACTTTAGGTAAACACCTAAAAGGGTGATTGCTGGATTCTATGGTAAGAGTATGTTTAGTTTTGTAAGAAAATGTTAAAACATTGTTCTTAGTAGATGTATCATTTTGTATTCCTACCAACAATGGATGAGCATTTCCTATTCTTCTTCACATTGGTTTCTTACTTAGCAATATATTCTGAGAATAACTCCATAACAGCTTTTAGAGATTTTTTTTTTCTTGTTAATTTTAACAGGATCATAATATGTCATTATATGCATGTACCATAGTTTATGTTTATCTAATCTAGTGCTTGCATACATTTGTGTGTTTGTGTGTGTCCTGAATGGCTACTTCACAATGTAGGTAAACCTAAAGCCAGGAAGTAGACAAGTGAAGATGAACCTGTTCACACACTCAAATGCTACCTGAATCATGAAGTGATCCTAAGGAATAGTTTGCATATTTCCACTGTGCTCTGACTCTCCACTGCATCTTCTCCTATTAGAATATCTATGAGATTTGATTGTTATTGCTTATTCCATTTCAGTCTCCACCAGCACTTTTTACTCTAAGTAACTTATAATTTTCTATGAATGGTTGAACATTGATGTTTCTGTAGCTAATTAAGTTTCACTGAAATTATGTTATTTTTCAGTTTTAGTTGTTGGTGGCAGAGCCTTTGATCCTTATATTGATTTATAGTGCTTAACTCATGGCAAACAATCTACTGGACTGCCCTAGTTTGCATATACTACATTATCTCCATGATTTGGGACGCTTAGCCCTTAGGTTGATTGTTTTCTTCCTTTAATTTTCTATTTCCCTCTTTTTCCTAAGTGAATGGAAGATCATCTATAACTTTAACCAGAAAACCTTTTCAATTATATTTGTGTTGCCTGTTATCTTACATATAAATTTATCTTTATAAACTGTTAAAGGTGATTGGAGAGGTAGCTTAAATCCTTACCTTTTCTATTCCTTTCAAACAGGTTTAGTTTGGTTTGGTTTATTCTAATTGTTGCTGTTGTTTCATGTGTTGGGCTAAAGGAACCTATGTGCACAATAGACATAGCTTTGAAGTTAAATAATATGGGAAACAATAAATAATACTATTTATATTTACAGTATATTGGGCAGAGTTGGATACCAAAATATATGAAGTCTTCTTTCCTTGCTGCCTACTTTCTTTTTGTTTTTCTTTCATATATTTATTCTTTAAGTGCTTATTACTCAAACATATGCTATGTACAAGGTACTGTATAAGATGTCTCAACTAAGTAATTCTTATATATATTTTGAACACCCATGTTAGATCATATTTTCAACATTGAATGAAAGAAAGTTGCAGTGTTCTGTTTCTTAGCTGGATTTTAACTGACTGTATAGCAAATCATATTTAAATAACTATCTCAATGCATTTACAGACTTTGAAAGTACAATGGAATTTTTATTTGACATTATAATGTAGAAAAGTACATGGATTATTAGCCTAAAATTTTTTATATACCTCGCACAAAATATGGAAATTTTACTTCAGAGTAAAGTTACTATATAATGAAAATATATTTCCTCTGATCAAGTTTAGTGAATCAAGCCCAAGGCTGCTTGCTTCAATTTTCATTTATTTTCCTTATGTTGTCATTCATAGCAAGAAAGAAAGAAAAAAAAAAACTATAAGCAAAGGACCATTAAATAAAAACCATTTCACTGAAAATATGTGCTTGAAAAGGATTATGTGATCTACAACTTGGTATTCTGCATATATCACATGACTAAGCTCCAACGTCTCTAAGTGACTTTTTCACTAAATGCATATAGATGTATGAAGTCTTTAAAGAAAATAAAGAATACTGCATTGAGTCAGAAAAATAGTTCAGAAGGCTTGAATATTCTCCTTCTTACCAGGACAGTAAGACATTTTTTGCTAAAATGTAATCAGTTTTCCTCCAGGGAAAATCACTTTAAATTGTCAAATGTTTACCACCAAAACTAATTAGTTACTTCATGAATTTATTTACCAAAGACATGCATTTAACACCCAGGATGTTCAGAACTCAGAGTTAATTAATGTATTTGGTGTATAGTAGGTCTCACTTGGCAAAAACAAGTGTGGGAAAGTTTCTGTCAATTGCCAATACCTGCAGTATATCATCCCAGTAGAGTGGTGATAATGATGGTAGTAGAGGATATTCGTTTGCAACAGTGAGAGAAAAATCATAAAAATCCTTCGAAATTTCATAAGACGAAAGGATAGTGTAATGTAGCATATTGAACTTTGGATAAGTAACCAGATTGAATTGGGTTTAACACCTTGCTTTTTAAATGACTGTGTACCTTTGGGCCGTCTATATAACTTCTCCCAGCTTAACTTCCTTTGTATGTAATAAAGAAATAAGCAACTTTATATTCCAAAATGAATTAGACAATGAAGATTAGAGATTCTGACATTTCTTTTGATTCAACTCTGGTAACACTGGTGTCACTGTTCATGGTTATCATCACTAATCTCAGCCACCTCACTTTTGTCTGTTCTCATTGATATACATGAACCTTTCCTACTTTTATTCAAGTCCCTTTTATTTTTATAATATTCATTCATAACCCATCATATATATATGTACGTGTATATATATATATATATATATATATATATATATATATATATATATATATGTTAAATCTTCAACAATTAGGACAAACCAAACCAAACCACATACATACATATGAAAACATCTCACATTTTATTTTTCATTCTTACATTATTTGTATCTATAACCTCTCTTCGTTTAAAATTTAAAACCAGTAAAATGACCACGGGTCAAGATAATTAGATCAACCTAATTACCCTTGTTGTTTACTCGTGCTTAACTATCCAACTGAAGGCATCAAAAATATAATTTAATCTTCAAAATGATTCACACCATCACCATCACTATCATGACCCACTGACACAACTTGAGCACCAATCTAAAACTCTAATTCTTTTTCTTTTCACACAATAATCTCAAAAGCACTCTTAATTTTGAGCACTCTTGATTTTAATTATTCTTTTATTTAGAACATACCTTCCTATTTAGTCAATTTATGAATATTCTTATATAATTTTAATTTACAACAATCAAAACACTCTACAGGTAGTCTAACACTGTAGGTATATATCTGACAATATTTCTTGCTTACCCTCAATGTGCTATGTATGGTGCACAGAAGAGGAAAGGCTTTTGCTGTTTCTTTTTTTTTTGGTACGCGGGCCTCTCGCTGCTCTGGTCTCTCCCGTTGTGGAGCACAGGCTCCAGACGTGCAGGCTCAGTGGCCATGGCTCATGGGCCCAGCTGCTCCGTGGCATGTGGGATCTTCCTGGACCAGGGCATGAACCTGTGTCCCCTGCATTAGCAGACGGACTCTCAACCGCTGTGCCACCAGGGAAGCCCCAATTTCTTAAATAGACTTTTAACCATTTCTTTGTTTATCCAAATCACTTGCAGCCACACACACTCCCAGAGGTTCCCATACCACCAAATTTTATGGTTTAGGAGGGCTAGGTGGTATATATTTGGTTGGTGCTCTACAGCATGATTGCCTGCTTTGGAGTCATTCTCCTTCGTTCTGTTTTGTTCTTTACCTTTTGTTCATCCTCTTTCCAGTCTTCAACGCTGCTTTGTGGTATCTCCTCTCCAATTCTCCATTTCATTGTCGATTTATGTTTTAAAAAGTAATTGCCTTACTGTTGTGCTGGAAGGGTTTTAAAGAGACTAGAAGTTGGTGCAGGTGTTTAATCTACCAGCTCTACCTGTATGCACTATTTGTTACACTTTTTTTTTTTTTTTTTGTGGTATGCGGGCCTCTCACTTTTGTGGCCTCTCCCATTATGGAACACAGGCTCCGGACGCACAGGCACAGCAGCCATGGCTCACGGGCCCAGCCGCTCCACAGCATGTGGGATCTTCCCAGACTGGGGCACGAACCCGTGTCCCCTGCATCGGCAGGTGGACTCTCAACCATTGCGCCACCAGGGAAGCCCTGTTACACTATTTTTAATAACAAATTTCATTAACCATAAAATCAGAGGGCAAAAAATAAAATTTTATTTCTAATTTTGATCTTTTTTAAATTGAGGTATAGTTAATTTACAACGTTTTGTTAGTTTCAAGTGTACAGCAAAGTGTACATATATATAAATATATATTCTTTTTTATATTCTTTTCCATTACAGGCTTTTATAAGATATTGAATATAGTTCCTTGTGCTATACAGTATGTCCTTGTAGCTTACCTATTTTATATGTAGTAGTATGTATATGTTAATCCCAAACTCTTAATTTATTTCCCTCCCACCTTTGGTAACAATGTTTGTTTTTTATGTCTGTGAGTGTATTTCTGTTTTTTAAAAAATCCATTTGTATTATTATTTTATTTATTTATTTTTATTTTATTATTATTATTATTTTTTCTGTACACGGGCCTCTCACTGTTGTGACCTCTCCTGTTGCAGAGCATAGGCTCCGGACGCTCAGGCTCAGCGGCCACGGCTCACGGGTCTATCCGCTCCGCGTCATGTGGGATCTTCCCGGACTAAGGCACAAACTTGTGTCCCCTGCATCGGCAGGCGAACTCTCAACCACTGAGCCACCAGGGAAGCCCTTTATTATTTTTTTTATTTAATTTTTTTGTGTGATACGTGGGCCTCTCACTGTTGTGGCCTCTCCCATTGCGGAGCACAGGCTCTGGACATGCAGGCTCAGTGGCCATGGCTCACAGGCCCAGCCGCTCTGCAGCATGTGGGATCTTCCTGGACCGGGGCACGAACCCGCGTCCCCTGCTTTGGCAGGCAGACTCTCAACCACTGCCACCAGGGAAGCTCTGTATTATTATTTTAGATTCTACAAATAAGTGATATCATATGATATTTGCCTTTTTCTGTCTTACTAACTTCATTTAGTATGATAATATCTAGGTCCATCCATGTTACTGCAAATCACATTATTTCATCATTTTTTATGGCTGAGTAATATTCCATTTTATAAATATACCACACTTCTTTATCCATTAATCTATCAATGGATATTTATGTTGCTTCCATGCCTTGGCTGTTGTAAATAGTGCTGCTATGAACATTGAGGTGCATGTATCTTTTTGAATTAGTGTTTTCTCTGAATATATGCCCAGGAGTGGTACTGAAGAATCATATGGTAACTTGGTACTTCCCTGGCTGTCTAGTGGTTAACATTCTGCTTCCACTACAGGGGGCGCAGGTTCGATCCCTGGTTGGGAAATTAAGATCCTATATGACATGTTGCACAGCAAAAAAAGAAATAAGTGAAAAATAAAAAATAAACATAAGTTCAGGATCAGAAAAAAAAATCATATGATAACTCTTTTTTCAGTTTTTTAAGGAACCTCCATACTGTTCTCCATAGTGGCTGCAACAATTTACATTTCTACCAATAGTGTAAGAGTGTTCCTTTTTCTCCACACCCTCTCCAGCATTTATTATTTGTAGAGTTTTTGATGATGGCCATTGACTGCTGTGTGGTGATACCTCATTGTAGTTTTGATTTGCATTTCTCTAACAATTAGCAACACTGAGCATGTTTTCATGTGACTCAGCCATCTGTATGTCTTTTTTGGAGAAATGTCTATTTAGGTCTTCTGACCAATTCTTGATTGGGTTGTTTGTTTTGTTGATATTGAGTTGTATGAGCTGTTTTTATGTTTTAGAAATTAATCCATTGTTCATAGCATTGTTTGCAAATATTTTCTCCCAATCTATAGTTTGTATTTTTGTTTTGTTTATGGTTTGTTTTGATGTGCAAAAGCTTTTAAGCTTAATTAGTCCCATTTGTTTTTTATTCTATTTTTGTTTGTTTTTACTTTTTATTTTATATTGGAGTATAGTTGATTAACATTGTTGTGTTGGTTTCATGTGTACAGCAACATGATTCAGTTATACATATACATGTATCTATTTTTTTCAAATTATTTTCCCATTTATGTTGTTGCATAATATTGAACAGAGTTCCCTGTGCTATACAATAGGTCCTTGTTGTTTATCCATTTTAAATATAGTGGAGTGTACATAGCAATCCCAAACTCCCTAACTATCCCTTCCCCCCAACCTTTGCCCCTGGTAACCATAAGTTCATTCTCTAAATCTGTGAGTGTTTCTGTTTTGTAAATAAGTTCATTTGTATCATTTTCTTTTTTAGATTCCTCATACAAGTGATATTTTTGTTTTTATTTCCATTACTCTAGGAGACGAATCCAAAAAAATACTGCTGCAATTTATGTCAAAGAGTATTCTGCCTGTGTATTCCTCTAGGGGTTTTATAGTATCTGGTCTTACACTTAGGTCTTTAATCTATTTTGAGTTTATTTTTGTATATGGTATTAGACTAATCTTATTCTTTGACAAGTAGCTGTCTAGTTTTCCTAGCACCTCTTATTGAAGACACTGTCTTTTCACCACTGCATATTCTTGCTTCCTTTATTGTAGATTAATTGAACATAATCATATGAGTTCATTTCTGGACTTTGTATCCTGTTCCACTGATCTATGTTTCTGTTTTTGTGCCACTACCATACTGTTTTGATTACTGTTGCTTTGTAGTATCATCTGAAGTCTTGGAATACCCATTCTTCTGAAGGTTGAAAACTAGTCCTCATTATTCATAGAAAAGTCTTATTAATTTAGAGTTTCCTAAGTCAATTGGAAAGGTAATTACAATTCCTGTTTTCTTTCTGGTCTTTGATATATGAAGATATCTGCTAATAATCACAATTTCAAGAGTTCTCTAAACATGGAAACAACTAACGCCAGATTTCTGGCACTATTAACTGCACAGAATAGTGATATACTACCTTATATGAGACTATATGCCTAAAAGTCTATATAAGACTTACAGTCTACTGCGTTCATGTCATGCTTAGATGGAATGAGGATGTCAGTAGAAATCCTGCATCATTTACCAATTTCCTACTTGTTATTCTGCAAACTAATCACAGAATCTATTTGATCTCAGATTCCATTGTCTACTGGGGTTTCTAATTATTTTACTCTTTCTTATTCCCCTAGCCCAGATATTTTATTTGCCTAAGAAGAGAAAGGAGAAGGAATTAATAATACTGAGCCTTCCATTAACATACAATTTTTGTAATCTATTATTTAGATTAAAAGCCAAGATTAAACACAACTTATTCCAA
>RJWK010073475.1:0-10244 GCA_004363435.1 Platanista minor | reverse complement strand
ACTTCCTGAGTTACGTGCAACTGACTTCGTTGGCGCTGCCGAGTCTGACTGATAGCAAGGGCTTCCTGGTGGTGGTGTCCTCGTTGCTAGGTGCGTGTACGCGGGGCGGGGAGTGGGGAAGCCATGGGGCCGACGGGGGCGAGCCTGGAGCTGACAGGAAGGCTTCCCGGAGAAGGAGCAGCGGCGTGTGGCCGCTCAGCCGCTGCCCTCCCGCGCCCCCAGGCCACGTGCCCACGTCCTTCTCCAGCCCCTACTCGGCAGCCAAGTTCGCGCTGGATAGCTTCTTCGGCTCTCTCCGGCGGGAGCTGGACGTGCAGGATGTGAACGTCGCCATCACCATGTGCGTCCTGGGCCTCCTGGATCGCACCTCGGCTGCCGAGGGAGTCAGGTGAGGCCCAGGACGCGAGCCGGGGCCAGGCTGAGTAGGGAGGGGGTGTGGGGGGCCGCTCAGCCGTAGCCACAGTCCCCACCGCACCCTCCGGTCCCCAGGGGCGTCACGAGGGCCAAGGTGGCCCCAGGGCCCAAGGCAGCCCTGGCCGTGATTCGTGGCAGCGTTACGCGTGCCTCTGGCGTCTTCTACCCGTGGCGCTTCCATCTGCTCTGCCTGCTTCGCGGCTGGATGCCACAGCTAAGGGCCTGGTTCATCCGCCAGGAGCTCAACATCACGACCCCCGCTGCTGCCTGAGCCCCTGGGCTTAATGCCCCTTCGTCTTCCCAGAAGAAGACCCTCCAGCCAATCGTCCTGGAGCCCGGACAGTACACCTCTGAGCGGGTGGCCAAGGGCCAAAAGAAAGTCATCAAGACAGAAAAGTAAACCTGAGAAAAACTACCAGCACCTGAGAACAGTCAGAACTTGAGGGCGTGCCCGGCATCTTGTCAGGGACTTGGAAGGCAATTACCTCAGTCTTCTCAGCTGTCATTGATGATATGATTGCTGCTTCCATTTTGCAGATGAACAAACAGGCTCAGAGAGGCTATGTGACTTGCCTCGGGGCCCTGGCCACATCAAGCAGGTCACAACACCACTGAGCCACCCTTGGAACCCTCTCTATTTGCGACCTGAAACCACTGCGTCCCTGATTTGTTCTTTCCACTCACTCAGCCTCGGAGCATCTCCCAACCATTTTCCTGAGCAGGGGAGCCCTCGAAAGCTGTCGAGTTGATGGTGGGGTCTGAGGAGAGGGAAGAGGAAAAGAATGTGTTCTGGGCTGGATCCAGCCTCCCATTTGATAATAAAAATTTCTTCCCTTGCACATCTTTTGTTCAGACTCTTTGGTCCTTCCAGTTTGCTGGTGGCAGGAGGTGAAGAGGGATGTGTGTATTGGTGCCAGAACTCTCACCTTCATTTCACAGGTGGAGAAACGGAGGCTGAGAGACAGATGGACGTCATCCAGGAAGTCAGGGATGGAAGGAAGTGTAACCGATTGTGGGCCAAAGGCTATATTTGCAGCACGAAGAACATGGTTTGTGCACCAATAATGATAACCTGCATCAGGCGCTACGCACTTGACATTCATGACTTCTTCACAACCAGAGGTTAGTGCTACCATTGTTACCATTTTATGGATGGGGAAACTTAGACGGGAAGTCAGAGGCAGAAGCTGGGACTCTTGACCCCAGACGGTCCCTCTTTAAGGCAACGTGTGGGCTGCATCTGCACATCACTGGTATTTAGATTAATGAATTAAAAATTGACACTTTCCTGGGGCTTCCCTGGTGGCGCAGTGGTTGAGAGTCCGCCTGCCAATGCAGAGGACGCGGGTTCGTGCCCCGGTCCGGGAAGATCCCACATGCCGCGGAGCGGCTGGGCCCGTGAGCCATGGCCACTGAGCCTGTGCGTCCGGAGCCTGTGCTCCGCAACGGAAGAGGCCACGACAGTGAGAGTACCGTGTACCGCAAAAAAAAAAAAAAAAATTGACACTTTCCTTAAAATGGTAAACCAGCAGTGCTCGCATAAAGAAAAAGCAACTGTAAAGATAAAAACTAAATGAAAGCAATGTTATAAAAACAAAACAATGTTTTGAAGAATGAAACAATGTTATAAACAGCTAGCTACGGGTGGGGTAGGGAGGGTGGGAGGGAGACGCAAGAGGGAGGGGATATGGGGATATAAGTATAGCTGATTCACTTTGTTTAAAAAAAAACTAGCTCCTGTTGGCTGTCCAAGGCTCCAAGATTAGCAGGTGTTCCAAGGGCTAACCCCAAACAGACCAGCCTCAAATTGATACTGTCTCTTGGAAATAAATAGGATTGAAAGATAAAAACCAGAAAAAAAAAATTTTTTTTTGTTCCCACCACGCCTCGTATCCCTGCACCTAAAATTACATCAAGTTATATCAAATGCCACCAGGGGGCACTATATCACAACGCTTTCTTTAGCTCTAGCCCAGAGCTTGGCTTCATATATAGTAAAACCAATTTCTCCGTTTGTGGAAATTTTATTTTGTGCCAGTTAGCATATCTTGCTCAAACAGTTTGGAAGAGGTACTATTGTCATTCTATAAATGGAGAAATTCGAGGAGTGGGAGCTGAAGTTCTCTGTCGCTGGGACAGCCAGCTGGCGGCAGAGGTTGGATTTCACCTCAACCCACCCGCAGATGGAGACAACGCAGCCACAGCCATGCCCACCCGGTCCGACTACTGGTTTGGGCCCGTGAGAGTAAATGAGCATGCTCAGGGGGCCCACAGGGACGCCTCCAGCCGCCAGGGGGAGCCCGCGACATTCCTGCCTCTCTGGCCCGCGCCGCCCGCGGGTCGGTAGAAATCCCAGAGTTCGGCGCGTTTGAGGCCCTTCCGCCGCCGCAGCCATTGAGGAGCGGCAGGTTAGTGAAGCCTAGCGCGAGTACCATCAGCTGCCATCCGGACCCTTGGGGCCCCAGAGCAGCTCGGGGGTGTGGTTGGGTGCAGCGAGCAAGCCCGGGGGAGCTGAGGCGCGGGGTTCCGGGCGGCGGGGACCGAGCCGGGACTCACCTCCACCCACCTCTCCCCACTCCTGTCCGCAGCCATGGCTCTGCGCTACCCCATGGCCGTGGGCCTTAACAAGGGCCACAAGGTGACCAAGAACGTGAGCAAGCCGAGGCACAGCCGCCGCCGCGGGGTGAGTGCCGGGAGCGCAGTCGGGGTGTCGAGTCCCGAGGGCAGTGGGGAGCTCTGGTCTTAAACGGAAGAAAGGGGGTGTCGGGCTTGCCCAGAGCAGAGTGAAGATGCCGGTTACGCGCCTGCGCGGCGAACGCCCGCCGGGGCTAAGTAACGGGACCCACCCGGCCCGTGGATTCGGAAGCTGGGGCAGGAGCGAATTGGGAGCGGGTTTTGATGCATGAGCAGGAGTTTGCCGAGTAGAAGGGTTTCTGGATCGGAGTTGGAATGTGGAGGGAAAGCGGATTCCGTGTGTGTCAGGTTGAGGAATCGTAGGCTCATGGGGGTTTATATATTTTTTCATTAAGCGGCCCCGACTCCACGGTGCCCAGCTTGTGTCCAGGGCGAGAGGGTTCTGGGCCCGGGGAACAGCCCGTGCAAGGGCTGGGTGTGACGTGCCACTTTAATGTTGATAAGATCGGGGATTGGGGAGGATTTGGGCTTCCCTTGTTAGCAGACATACAACACTCCACCCGGAGACCCTGAGCGGTCGGGCGTCCCCTCGGAGCCCCGCCCTGACGCCTCCCTTCTCCCGCAGCGCCTCACCAAGCACACCAAGTTCGTGCGGGACATGATCCGGGAGGTGTGCGGCTTTGCCCCTTATGAGCGGCGGGCCATGGAGCTGCTCAAGGTCTCCAAGGACAAGCGGGCCCTCAAGTTCATCAAGAAAAGGGTAGGTAGGATCCCTGTGTTAGGGCCGGGGTGGGACTCGGGGCTTAGGCTCATGGCCCTCCTTGCCGGCAGGTGGGGACACACATCCGTGCCAAGAGGAAGAGAGAGGAGCTGAGCAACGTCCTGGCCGCCATGAGGAAGGCGGCAGCCAAGAAGGACTGAGCCCTTCCCCTCTGTGCCCAATAAAACTTTTCCAGGAACTTGGGGTTTCTGTGCTGCCAGTGGGAAGTGGCGGGGGGGCATCTGCTACGTGCCCCTGGGCACCTTGGTGACAGGCAGGTGGGGAGCACAGAAAGAAGCCACGGCCAGCCAGGCAGTACTGGAAACGGCTTTTAATCATAATTAAATAGTCAGTGATGATTGATTAAGCCATGATTGAGGTCGGGCTCCAGGCCTCTCCGGAGCGTCCTGTGGCTCAGCTGCCTGGAGCCTCTCCCCGGCGGGCCCAGCGGTGCCTGCAGTGCCCAGAGCCGGCGTCACCGCTCCACAGCCAGGGCCTCGGCCTGCTCCTCGGGGAAGGCGATGTTGAAGATCTCGCGGTAGTGCTCCACGAAGTGCACCTCCAGGCCCTCGGTGATGAAGGCCGCCAGGTCGTAGAAATCCTTCTTGTTCTCGGTTGGCAGGATGATGCATGTCACTCCGGCACGCTTGGCCTGGGATGGCAGTGGCGGGGGTTGGGGGGGGGTGTGGTCAGCAGGTCAGTGTGGGAGGAAGGAGAGGGCTGGGCATGGAACCAGGTTCCCAGTGCCCACCCTGCCTCGCTCCGATGAGGAAACTGAGGCCCACCCAAGGTAACAACATCACCAGCCTCTGCTCCAGTAGCTTGGCGGCAGGAACCCAGGCGTCTTCTTGTATGCTGTTACCCCAGAGGCTCTCCCCACCCCCTAAAGTGTCTGGTAATTATGAGGTCCATGGTTTCTGGGATTAATCACAGCACCCACTGCTTTACATTTAGAGATCTGGCACCTAAAAATGCACAGGAACTGAATGAAGACTGCCATGCGCCTTGTCCCACCCGGGGCCTCTGAGCTGCCGTCCCTCAGCCTGACTCTGAGGGACAAGGGTCCACCACGTGTTGCTCTAGGGACAGCACGCAGTGACTGAACCTCCCACTTTGCAAGAGAGGAAAGCAAGGTGCAGACAGCCTCCCACACACCTTGCCTGGGTGTCCCTAATTACGGGAGCCCTTCCCTGTGGGCAGCTGGGGCTGCGGTCCCTTTGAGGTAGACAGGGAGAGACCTGGGGACTCAGGTGAGAGAGACTGGGGTGCTGCCAGGAGCTGGGCTCCCCCCCCACCCCCCGCAATCCATCACAGTAAAACCTACAGCACACCCAGTGAGACGCTGGGCTCTGGGCCCTCTCTGTCCACCTGCAGTGCCCAAGCTTTGCTCCTCCAGCCTCTCCTGCACCCACAGGTCTCAGTGTTAGGCCACAAGGGTGGCGAGGAAGCAGGAGACCCTGCTCTCATCCCTGAAAAGCTGAGATGAGGGCTGAAAAGACTGAGAACCAATGTGGAGGGAGGGGCAGCTAGGCAGTCAGCTCAGCAGGGCAGGGGTTCCACGCCAGGCAGATCCAGATCCCATGCCCACTGGGCCTCACTTTCCCCTTCTGTAAAATGGGCCTGTCACGCTTCTCGCCTGGGGGCGTCAGGCCTGACACGTGAATGATGGCTGTGCGCTATCACGCAGGAAGCTCACCGCAATGGTCTTCTCCTTGATGCCTCCCACAGGCAGGACCTTGCCCGTGAGGGAGACCTCGCCCGTCATGGCCAGGTTCTGCCGTACCGGCCGGTCCAGAGCCAGGGAGAGCAGGGCCGTGACAATGGTGCAGCCAGCGCTCGGGCCGTCCTTGGGGGTGGCGCCCTGCGGGGAGACAGGCTGGTGGGCAGGCAGCTGCCAGGCTGGGGGCGTGGGGCATGGGCGCGGGTCCAGCCTCACCTCAGGCACGTGCAGGTGGATGTTCGAGGTCACCAGGTAGTCGTTGGTGGGGTCGTACTGCATCAGGAAGGCCCTGGCGAAGGTGTAGGCGATGCGGGCACTCTCCTTCATCACCTCCCCCAGCTGGCCTGTAACCTCCAGACTCCCGTCCTTGTCCCCCTTGCTGTCACGCGGCCGCCTCAGGGACGTCTCAACAAATAGCGTGGAGCCTCCTGGGGAACCGAGGGCAGAGCCCATGAGCCCAGGATGCCTCAGATTCCTAGATGGCAGCTCCCGCCACGCCCTCACCCTCGTCCCCAATGAGGGGACGCCCCTCACCGTCCCTTCCCTGGCTCATCCCAGCCTAGAGCCTTCTCATCCCTCCCCTCACACCTCGGTGCCCGCACTGTCCCCGCAGCCACCTCCTCGGGGCAGCAGATCCATCTGCAGGGACCGGGTTACATGAAAACCTGAACACCATCTCTGTGCTGGGCCTACGCGTTCTACCTGCCCGCGGCGCAAAGCCTGCTGGTGCCAAGTTCGCATCCTCCCGTGCTGTTCCTCTCAGTGCAGCTCAAATCAGCAGATGCCGAGCGGCTCAGAGCCTGCCTCCTCTGTGCCCCGCCCCCGGGCTGCACCCAACCCTGCCTGCTACACAGACCCCGGCCGCTCCCCCTCCGCCCTTATAGCTCCCAGACCCAGCGTCCCCAGTGCAGGTGGGCTGAGCCACGTCGCCCAGACAGGAGCCCCTCGGACCCTTCTCCCCAGAGCTGCCTGGCCCTCCTCCCCCACTGGGTGGTGGCCCCCCAGGCGACAGGGTCTCGTGCTGTGAAGCGCTGTCCTTCAGGCAAACCTGAAAACCACGAGCCCAAAGAAAGCTCACGGCGCACTGCTCCCACCTCGCGGTCCCATCATCCCAGATGAGCCCTGGTCCCCTGGCCTCACTGCACCCCACCCACCAGCGGAGAGGGCGTTCGGAGCAGCCCACCGTGAGAGCGCCCACCTCTACCGGGGGACAGACGACCATAGGGACATGCAGAGCCCCCGGCGCTGCCTGCTCTAGCGCAGGCCACTCACCCATGGCGGTCCAGGCCAGGCCCATGGCCACGCCGGGAGGCGTCATGTCGTACATGCGCTCCACCGTGAACACTGGCTTCCCCACGAAGTCCTGTAGGTTCTCCGGCGTCACCTCCACAAACTTAGCCTCACCGCTGACGATCTTGTAGGCAGCCTTTCGTAACACCTGTGTGGACGCAGCGGGCTGGGGGGCGGCCAGGCCACAGAACCAGCCCCTCACCCCCTGCTCCCAGCTCTCCTCCACCTGCCTTTAATTTTTTACAGTTGTGATAAAGTACACGTGACCTAAAACCATCTTAACCATTTTTAAGTGTACAGCTCAGTGGCAGGAACTGCATTTGCACTGGTGTCCAACCATCCCCTCTAGAACTTTCTTACCTTCCCAAACTGAAACTCTGTCCTGATTAAACACTGCCTCCCCAGCCCCACCATCTACTTCCTGTCTGTGGCTGTTCCTCGCCTAGGGACCTGCTGTGAATGCACTCAGACAGCACGCATCCCTCCGCTGAGGGCAGGCAGGCTCACCTTCTCCACCTGCTTCTGCAGGTTGCGGACGCCGCTCTCCCGGCAGTACTGCTTGATGAGGAGGGTCAACACGTCCGATGACAGTGTGGCCTTGCTCTCGTCCAGGCCACACTGGGCGCGGGCCTGAGGCACCAGGTACTGCTGCCAGGGAAGAGGAGAGCCGCCATCAGGACCCCCAGGGCCTCTCCCGTGGCCCCTGCCCACCCTTCCAAAGACCCCTGGCCGGGTAAACAAGGTCACTGAGGTAGACCCTGGGCCTGCCCCGTGGAGCCCCTGCCCCCGGGGACGGGGGTAGCTGGGGGCCATTCAGCAGAGGGTGTGAGGGGAGGCTGCTCCCAGACCACACCTAAGTGGAGATCTGAAGGGAGGAGAGCCAGCAAGACCAGGGAGAGAGGCCGGCAGGTGCCAGGATCCTGAACGGTGGGCCTAGGACCTGCAGACACCCGGCCTGCCGCCTCCACGTGCTCCCAAAGCTCATCTTCGCTGCCTCTTCCTCCAGGAAGGCCTCCCTGAACCCCTAGATTCCTCCTCATACAGAGACCGCTTATGTGACCGCTGCACAGAGCAGGTGGGGATAGGGAGCAGGTCAGAGGCTCCAGGGTCACTCGGGGCCCAGCACCATTTCCTGCCGTACAGCAGTCAGTGGAGTCTGAGCAGTCCTGAGCACTAGCTGCGGGGCAGAAGCGTCCCAAAGCCCTCGTGTTCCTCCTGCTGTCCCTTCAGGGGTTTGAAGGAACCCCTCCACCCACAGCCCCAAGCCTGCCCCGCCTCTGCCTGGTCGAGTGTCCAGGCTGCTGGGGGACGGGGGAGTGACGGGGAGCCCCAGTGCCCCTGCGACCGCCTCAGCCAAGAGCTCCTCTTCCTCGCCTTGCCCCCCACGCCCAAGGGGCACAAAGACTGCAAGCCTGCACCTGTCGCAGGGCTGCGAAGGGCTCAAGGGGACTAGATGCACTAAAGCCCTCTCTGGAAAGAAAGCACTGTATCAGGAATTCGAGCCCTCTGGAAAGGAAATCCGGCTCTCCCGACTGACTGCAGGCTAGTAAAGCATCACACACAGCCGGGCATCAGGAAAAGGGAAAGATCCCACCAGCCCAGGAAGAGCTTTCCTACAAACAGAAGTGCAGACAGAGGCCCACATCCCAGGGGACCCTGGGCCCAGGAAAGCCCAGGTAGGCAGTCCCATAAGCCGGGGAAGCGCGGCTGGTGGGTAGATGGACAGCAGCCTCACTCGCGCCCACAGCCATTACTGACCCAGCACGACACCGGCCGTGGTGCGTGACCACGAGGCAGCAGGGCAACTCAAGGGGTAACTTACTGTCAGAGCTGAACTCACAACCCCAAGGCAGTGCTGGGCCCTGAAGGCCAAGGTGGGGTTGTGTTACCTTCAGCACTGTGCTCACAGAGTGTCTTTCCTTGCTCTTGTTCTACGGCCTGTGATTATAACAAGAAATACATATTGGGTCTTTGGCCCCAATTCCCTGCACAAGCGATTCTAAGACGCTTGGAATTTCCTGAGTGACAGGGATGAGAGGAGCATCCTTTCTTACTCACAAGAAGGCCCTTTCAAGAAGTGCTCATTAGCATAGCTGGATGGGGGCTGGTGGCCAGAGGAACCAACCAAGGGACTAGAGGGATAGAACTTTCAGCCCCACCCTCAGCCCCCAGGGAGGGGAGCTAATCACCAGTGACCAATGATGCAATCAATCATCCAGTCAACCATGCCTAGTAATGGGCCCTTCCCCACACCTTGCCCCAGGAGCCTCTGTTTTGGCTGTTCCCTAATTGTATCCTTTATAGTAAACTGGTAACAGTAAGTAAAAACTCTTGTCTTCCTGAGTTCTGTAGGCCATTCCAGAAAATTATCAAACCGAGGAGGGGGCTGTGGGAACCCCCGATTTATACCCAGTCAGTCTAAAGTAAGAGCGGCCAGGGACTTGGGTGCTGGCATCCAAAGTGGGGGCAGTGCTTTGGTCTGAGCCCTGAACCTGGGGTCTGATGTTTCCGGGTGGGGTAGTGTCAGAACTGCACTGAATCGTAAGACCCTTGGCTGACAACTGGTTGGGGTGGGGAGCCCCCCGAACCCCCACCTTGGTGTCGTCCGTGTCTTGTAATCACACCACACGGGCAGATCCCGTCCACATCCCTCTGTCTCCTCCTGGCTCGGGAGCCCCAGAGCAGGGTCTGCAGGTTGCATCCCTACCTCCGGTTAAGGAACTGGCACCTAGTGAGCACTCAGATATTTCCTGAGCCCAAGTGGCCGCGGGGCGCCCCGCCTCAGAGCCGGGCCAGCGGGGCCGCCTTACCTCTGCGATGGCGAGCTTCTCCTGGGCCACGTAGCCCGACACGTTGATCATCTCCATCCGGTCCCGCAGCGGCTCTGGGATGGTCTCTGTGATGTTGGCCGTGCAGATGAACAGCACCTGGGGGAGGCGGCAGTGAGGTGCGGTAGGATAGGGCATCCGGACTCTCCCCACTGGCCCAGCCCCTGGGTGGGACACGCACCTTGGACAAGTCCACAGGCACGTCCAAGTAGTGGTCCAGGAAGTTTGCATTCTGCTCAGGGTCCAGCAGCTCGAGCAGCGCTGACGAGGGGTCCCCCTGGTAGCCCCGGCCAATCTTGTCCACCTGAAGGGGCAGCAGGGGGTGGCAGGTATTAGCCCCTTGTCCTCCCCCAGCGCCCGCTCGCCAGCCACCCCAGCGGGAGACCAGACCACTGGGGGTTGGGGCTAGGGAAGCCTGGAGCAGAAGGGCTGGCCTGACCGTGTGGCCATGGGCAGGGACCGGGTCCTCCAGGGCGGGAGGGGGCCGGTGTCATGAGACAGCCGGCTGCAACGAGGCCACCCACCAGTGACTCAGGCACCATGGAAACCGCAGGGGGCCACAGTTTCACCTTGAACACAGACTCTGTCTGGTCAGGGC
>RJWK010073474.1:0-10244 GCA_004363435.1 Platanista minor | reverse complement strand
GGGTAAGCTGTGATAAAGTGAGAGAGTGGCATGGACATATGTACACTACCAAACATAAAATAGATAGCTAGTGGGAAGCAGCCGCATAGCACAGGGAGATCAGCTCAGTGCTTTGTGATCACCTGGATGGGTGGGATGGGGAGGGTGGGAAGGAGGGAGACGCAGGAGGGAGGAGATGTGGGAACGTATGTGTATGTATGATTGATTCACTTTGTTATAAAGCAGAGACTGACACCATTGTAAAGCAATTATACTCCAATAAAGATGTTAAAAAAAATAAATAAAAGCTGGTTCTATGAGAAGATAAACAAAATTGATAAACCATTAGCCACACTCATCAAGAAAAAAAGGGAGAAGACTCAAATCAATAGAATTAGAAATGAAAAAGGAGAGGTAACAACTGACACTGCAGATATACAAAGGATCATGAGAGATTACTACAAGCAACTGTATGCCAATAAAATGGACAACCTGGAAGAAATAGACAAATTCTTAGAAAAGCACAACCTTCGGATACTAAACCAGGAAGAAATAGAAAATATAAACAGGCCAGTCACCAGCACAGAAATTGAAAGAGTGATTAAAAATATTCCAACAACCAAAAGCCCGGGACCAGATGGCTTCACAGGTGAATTCTATCAAACATTTAGAAAAGAGCTAACACCTATCCTTCTCAAACTCTCCTAAAATATAACAGAGGGAGGAACACTTCCAAACTCATTGTACGAGGCCACCACCACCCTGATACGAAAACCAGGCAGGATGTCACAATAAAAAAGAAAACTACAGGCCAATATCACTGATTAACATAGATGCAAAAATCCGCAACAGGGCTTCCCTGGTGGCGCAGTGGTTGAGAGTCTGACTGCCGATGCAGGGGGCACGGGTTCGTGCCCCGGTCCGGGAAGATCCCACATGTCACAGAGCGGCTGGGCCCGTGAGCCATGGCCGATGAGCCTGCGCGTCCAGAGCCTGTGCTCCGCAACGGGAGAGGCCACAGCACTGAGAGGCCTGCGTACAGCAAAAAAAAAAAAAAAAAAAAAAAATCCTCAACAATATCCTAGCAAACAGAATCCAACAGCACATTAAAAGGATCGTACACCATGATCAAGTGACATTTATCACAGGGATGCAAGGATTCTTCAATATACACAAACCAATCAATGTGATACACCATAGTAACAAATTGAAGAAGTAAAACCATATGATCATCTCAATAAATACAGAAAAAGCTTTTGACAAAATTCAACACCCATTTATGATAAAAACTCTCCAGAAAGTGGTGATAGAGGGAACCTACCTCAACATAATAAAGGCCATATATGACAAACCCACAGTAAACATCATTCTCAATGGTGAAAAACTGAAAGCATTTCCTCTAAGATCAGGAAGAATACAAGGATATCCACTCTCACCACTATTATTCAATATAGTTTTGGAAGTTCTAACCATGGCAATCAGAGAAGAAAATGAAATAAAAGGAATACAAATTGGACAAAAATAAGTAAAACTTTCACTGTTTGCAGATGACATGGTACTATACACAGAGAATCCTAAAGATGCCACCAGAAAACTACTAGAGCTAATCAATGAATTTGGTAAAGTTGCAGGATACAAAATTAATGCACAGAAATCTCTTGCAGTCCTATACACTAATGATGAAAAATCTGAAAGACAAATTAAGGAAACACTCCCATTTACCACTGCAACAAAAAGAATAAAGTACCTAGGGAAAAAGCTAGCTAAGGAGACAAAAGACCTGTATGGAGAAAACTATAAGATACTGATGAAAGAAATTAAAGATGATACCAACAGATGGAGAGATATCCCATGTTCTTGGATTGGAAGAATCAGTATTGTGAAAATGACTATACTACCCAAAGCAATCTACAGTTTCAATGCAATCCCTATCAAATTACCAACAGCATTTTTTACAGAACTAGAACCAAAAATCTTAAAATTTGTGTAGAGACACAAAAGACCCGGAATATCCAAAGCAGTCTTGAAGGAAAAAACCGGAGCTGGAGGAATCAGACTTCCTGACTTCAGACTATACTACATAGCTACAGTAATCAAGACAATATGGTACTGGCACAAAAACAGAAATGTAGATCAATGGAACAAGATAGAAAGCCCAGAGATAAAACCACGCACTTATGGTCAACTAATCTATGACAAAGGAGGCAAGGATATACAATGGAGAAAAGACAGTCACTTCAATAAGTGGTGCTGGGAAAACTGGATAGCTACATGTAAAAGAATGAAATTAGAACACTCCCTAACACCATACACAAAAGTAAACTCAAAATGGATTACAGACCTAAATGTAAGACTGGACAGTATCAAAATCTTAGAGGAAAACATAGGAAGAACACTCTTTGACATAAATCACAGCATGATCTTTTTTGATCCACCTCCTAGAGTAATGGAAATAAAAACAAAAATAAACAAATGGGACCTAATGAAACTTAAAAGCTTTTGCAAAACAAAGGAAAGTACAAACAAGATAAAAAGACAACCCTCAGAATGGGAGAAAATATTTGCAAATGAATCAATGGGCAAAGGATTAATCTCCAAAATATATAAACAGCTCATGTAGGTCAATATTTAAAAAATAAACCCAATCCAAAAATGGGCAAAAGATCTAAATAGACATTTCTCCAAAGAAGACATACAGATGGCCAAGAAGCACATGAAAAGCTGCTCAACATCACTAATTATTAGAGAAATGCAAATCAAAACTACAAGAGGTACCACCTCACACCTGTTAGAATGGGTATCATCAGAAAATCTACAAATAAGAAATGCTGGAATGGGTATGGAGAAAAGGGAACGCTCTTGCACTATCGGTGTGAACGTAAATTGATACAGCCACTATGGAGAACACTATGGTGGTTCCTTAAAAAACTAAAAATAGAACTACCATATGACCCAGCAATCCCACTACTGTGCATATACCCTGAGAAAACCATAATTCAAAAATCTTGTACCACAATGTTCATTGCACCTCTATTTACAGTAGCCAGGACATGGAAGCAACCTAAGTTTACACTGACAGATGAATGGATAAAGAAGATGTGGCACATATATACAATGCACTATTACTCAGCCATAAAAAGAAACGAAATGGAGTTATTTGTAATGAGGTGGATGGACCTAGAGACTGTCATACAGAGTGAAGTAAGTCAGAAAGAGAAAGACAAATACCGTATGCTAACACATATATATGGAATCTAAGAAAAAACTGGTTATGAAGAACCTACGGTCAGGACAGGAATAAAGATATAGACATAGAGAATGGACTTGAGGACACGGTGAAGGGGAAGGGGAAGCTGGGATGAAGTGAGAGAGTGATATGGACATATACACACTACCAAACATAAAATAGATAGCTAGTGGGAAGCAGCCGCATAGCACAGGGAGATCAGCTCAGTGCTTTGTGACCACCTAGAGAGGTGGGATAGGGAGGATAGGAGGCAGACACAAGTGGGAGGAGATATGGTGATATATGTATATGTATAGCTGATTCACTTTGTTATACAGCAGAAACTAACACACCATGGTAAATTAATTATACTCTAATAAAGATGTTAAAAAAATTCTGCATCTCCATGGAATCTTGTCATCTAAGGTGATACTCTACATCCCTCCCCAGCCACAAGCCCTTTATCCTTCTTCTGATTGGCTTGAGAAGGCTAATAATAAAAGAATATGAAGATAAAATTTATGGGCACTTAGTGCCAGACATTTTACTAAATGCTTTACATGCACTTTCTCATTTAATTTTCAGTACAACCTAATGAGCTGTTGCCATTGTAATAGCCATTTGAAAGACCGTTTTAATGGAGCTCAGAAAAGTTAAGCAATTTGCCAAATATAATGTAACCTGAAAATAATAGTACCCAGGACCCAAACCCCTATCCATAGTTATATTTTGTGTGACCCCATATTAGAGATGAGGACGACACAGGGAAAATGACTCATGTAAGGTCCTGAGCTCCGTTATTATGCTTGATTCCTCTGTACTGTCTCCTCTTTCCGGGGCTTAGTGGAAAACAGTTTCTTTGGATGTTGAAATAGAAAGTGAAGTAACAGGGACAGGAAATCACATGGAATAAAAGGAAACAGTGCAATGACTGTCCTTCCTTTCCCTAACTTCCTCAGATCCCACAGCACAGAAATGGCACTCAACTTCATACATTATGTAAGTATTTAAACATTTCATTTCTTGTTGCTACATTTCCAAATGTTCTCTCCGACAATTCTGCTCTTTGTTTTATGTCAGTCTCTTTTATGGTGGAGAGAAGTCACGGTGGGCAAGACAAACATTAGTTGAAGTCGCATACAATGTGCAAATATTTCTTTTAAGTTTTCTCATTTTCCCCACACAACATCTCTGTGGAAAAGGTATTAATTTTTTCCCAATTTACAGCAGAGGAATTCAGGTTCAGAGGGAGTAAAAAATTTTCCAGAGTCACACATCTGATAAGAGGCAGGAATGAGGTTAAAGCTCTTGCCCTCTCCACAATGTACAGAAAGCAGCAGCAGCCCTTTTAGAAGATGAGCTTCCAGGGCTGGAGAAATGGTTGGATCATACTCCCTGCAATAGTCCCACGGGTACTCACTCACCACCCCACGGTGTGAGGAAGATGACAGAGGAGATGAAGTTCCACCCCTTGTTCCAAGAGACTTGGGTGTTGGGTCACATTCATTGGCTCATCCCTGAAGTGGTGAGTCGGAGTCTGCCAGAGGCTCAGGTTTTTAAACATTGGGGAAGGTGACCTGGGAAACGGAAATGAACATTCATCAAACATTCTATATCATAGTAATTTCATATCTCATCTCCTTTAATCCTGAAAATAAACATTCAAGTTAGAGATTACTATCCTCTTCCTAACCTACAGCTCAAGCCAGAATTTTCAGGTCAGTTGTATTGTAAATTACAGACCAGGCACTCTAAGCCTGGAATTGTACTAAAACCCAAGCTTTTCCCACTGAGTCCTGCGGCCTCATGGGCTTTGAATGCTCCCTCCATCTAATCTCCCAGAAGACTGCCAATTACTCCACCCCAGTGTATTCTTCAAGCATTTATAATTAACCATATTGTTTTTAATAATAAAAATCAATATGATTTTAAAACATTTGCGTTATAAAAAATAAAATGAAATATAAAATGGGAAGGAACGTTGTTCACATATATTACAGACATTGAGTTAATATTCATGTTTTATCAGGTGACCATACAGCTTGATATGCTCCCAATTTATGTCTATTGTTTAATAGTGCACCTTTCACTCTCAAAAGTGCTCAGTTCAAGCAATAAATTATATGGTCATCCTCATTATAAATAATCCTTTTTAGTAAGAGACGGGTAAACCGTAACTAGCAGTTTTCATAAAAAGCAATATAAGTGCCCAACAAACCTATGAAAAGATAACCCAAACACAATAATGAAAGAAATACAAGTTAAAACCTTAAGATTTCATACATGAAAAAAAAGAGCTGCAGATTATCATGTTGTCCCCCCTTTTTTTCCTGAAGAATAGATATGCATAGATGTATATTTATATAGTGCATATATATGTATTTTGTGTATATATTTGCACAAAAGTACTTATATATGCTAGTACACTGTATAGGGATAAAAACCTTTGCAGAATGTATTAGCACTCTATTAAGAATGTTTATCTTAGGAAGGTAAACCGCAGTTTCATTTCTATTTATACATTTCTCTATGATTTGATGTCCTTAATACACAAATCTAATGATCTGATTCATGCAACTAATGTTATAGAAATATTCACTTGGAACAGTATTGACTATTAAGCATAAAAGCAGATTATACACTGTGTGTACAATATGATTCCATTTATTATTGATAATACTCCTATGTTTATGAGTAAGTAAATGTTATAAAGCAAATGTGTCTAAAAGCTATGACCCCAAATACAAAATACGCATGCACACACACCCACAGATATACATTCCCTCACGGACCGTCACTTTGGCTACTTTCTCTACATAGGATAGGGGTGGAGCTTCCTGTGGGGGCTCAGAGAACCAGGCAGCATCTGATTCTGCAGGAAGGCCTGTCTGTGCCATTGAAACCTCCAACAATCCCTGTTTAGTGGGTCAGACCAGAGGCCCCTCCCTCCCCAACTCCTTACTTAGGCGCCTCCTCGAGATATTGAGAGATGTCGTTCTGATTCTGATCAGCAGGTGGCGGTCATCTCAATAGGCTACCTCCGCTGCCGTAGAAAAGCATAAATTTCCATAAGGAGAAACAGTAATTGCTGTGACATTAATAACAGGTTACGAAACTGTATGTACACTATGATTCAAAATATGTTTTAAAAATTATCATGGATAGGAAAAGATCAAAAGAGTCTAATTCTTTTTTGTGTAATTCTTTTTTATTTCTTGATGATGACTCCTGAATCTGTACTTCTCTCATTAATTCATTCATTCTGGAAATATTTATTCAAAGGAACAGACACTTTCGTCTGAGTTGTGTTAAATTTCTGTACAAGATTTCCTCGTGGATAGAGTCGTAGCTTGGTGGATTATCTGGCTAAACTGTATGTTTTACTTCTCCTTCTGCTTTTTGTCTACCTACTTATCTTGCCAAGCTGGGTTTTTGATCCACAATTTTGTGGAACTTTGTGGTCACCTTTATTAGAAGGGTTGTCATTGGATATAACTGACTAAGACCCAAAAAACCTTACTGAAGAGTCAGTCTGATGTAACTAAATTGGACAAATATTCATTGAGATCTAGCCATGATCTGGGCATAGTGAATTCTCATAAAAGGGAGAGTTTCTATGTAGTCCTTTCTGACAGAACAGAGTGGTTGACTTCTGGGAGAGTTTTGGGCTTATCTCACTCCTGGGCGGGTGACCCATTCAATTTAGAATCCCTGTTGTATTTCATCCCCAATGTCCTCTCTGAAAAGGGGAGTATTTTTCTGCTTCAACTCAGAGTTCCCTTCACAAGGGCACAGGAAGTTCTAGGGGGTGGGGGTGGAGGGAGGTAAAAACAAATAACATTATACATACCTTTCTTATGTTCCATGTGCTTCCCTGTCTTCTTATTTTACTTACTGGATGTTAACATCAGAAAATCATTTTTTGTCCTTTAAAAAGCAAGACTCTCATAGGAACAAAGCCAGTACTTTGGCTTCTAGAGAGTCCACTTAGGTCAGGAAACCTCTCTGGATCCTTAACCCAGTAACTCTCTAACAACTTTGGGTAAATCCCTTCACCTCTTTATAACCTCGCCTATCTGAATTTCACCTACCCTGCCTCTCAACCATACAAGATTTTTCAAGAGAAAAATTAGATGTATATTATAATCAAGTGTCTGAGACGATAGGGAATCAATGTATAGTAGCTTGGAGCTAATTACTGCTAATGGCACAGGCCTTGGACTCATTGCCCCAGTTATCATTCCCACTTTAGGAGAAAGATATGAAGGTACTTTAAAGGCTCCTGAATTAGTTTTAGGTTATTGTTTTACTACAAAATAGAACCCAGTTAAGCACTGTATTCAGAGTTCACTTAAGCCCCCATGAAACTGCAGTATGTCCTTTGCTTTTAGATACACCATCTAGCTGCTCTCTCACATTATCTATGGTGTCCGCTTCTTCTAAACTGGAGGGCCCTTTTCCATACTCAAGTGATAATGGAGTAATGAGGTATACCTCTGTCCTTTCTCATCAACATCAGAATTTAAAATGCAGACCAGGATTGCTCTTCAAAATAGACCTCCAGTCCCATGAATCATACACCTGCACAATGACATTATCATTGACCAAGACTCTGGCAACTGGCTTCACAAGTAGTTTATGATCTTCAAAAGAACACTAGGGTCTATTGGTATATATACACAATGGAATATTACTCAGCCATGTAAAAGAATGGAATGATGCCATTTGCAGCAACAAGGATGGAGCTAGAGATTATCATAATAAGTGAAGTAAGTCAGACAAAGACAAATATCACATGATATTGTTTATGTACATTCAACACACAGAAAACAGCTGGTTTTAAATTGAATCACAAAACTGATAATGTAAAATATATGCATTGATATTGAAAGGTGTTTACGATATACTCTTCAAAGGGGAAAAATCTAATTACAAACTATGTGGTAAGATCCTATTATTTCAAAATAAATCAATGTATGTGTACAGTATAATATGTTAAAATATATAACTGCAAATATTTACACACACATGTGCACACACACACACACACACAATTTCCTCCTAAGTTGGGGCTGGGGCTCTGGTTCCTTCTCTCTCAAGTCTGAGGCAGTTGCTGAGTTCCTTAGCAATATTCTTGCTCCAGGAGACTTCCAGAAAGCTCTGTCTGGTTGATGGAGCATAGGCAGCTCCCTCATTCCTCAACTTCCTGCTTTATGATATCCAAACTGCAACTGTCATTAATGTCAATAGGTATTTTTCTGAATTTTAATGAAAGGAAATAAATGACATTCTGATCATTAAAATCAATAATATTTTAAAAATCAGATTAGAGTGGAGATATATAATACAATCCCAGTCCATTTCAAAAGATAAATATGGATGGAAACACCATGAAGAGATAAACAGCTTCATTTTCTGCTGTCTCAAAAAATCTGTCATTCATTCATTCATTCATCTTTCCATTTATCACATAGTGTTTGAACGTCTCCAGTGTGCCAGCCACTGTCAGCCTAAATCTCTGCCTCCTGATTTCCTTTTTCCTGAGCCCCAGAACTGTAATAGTCTATACTATACTATACCTTTCTAGTGTTAGTGTTTACCTCTACACATGTGAACAGGCTCATACATTGTAGCCCACCAGCATAAACCAAAGAATCTAGGAACACTGGAAGAGGAAGGGAGTAGAGTAGAGATATCCTGATGCTTTGAGCATTTCAGCTACTCATCCATTCACTTTTTTACATACTAATGATTTGTATCTTTCTCCTGATTGGAGCTCACTGCTAATATAGTATAGAAAGAGTTAAAGATGAGACAATTCTTGGGAAGTCTCATTCTTGGTTTCTCTCATGGACATGAACTGTAGAGTTCAGGCACTTTCTACAATTGCTTTGTTAAGTTTCACACAGTTTTCCGGATATGCCCAACTGCTGGGTAGTGGATTTCCACACAGGATTTCCCCAGGGATGAACCAAGTCAGAGAGTATTTCCTGACTATTATATCTGGCTAAGGTCTCAGATTAGCCTTGCCCTTTCTTTACCCAGCTAATGCCTTCTTATCCCTCAGGTTCCAACTTAAACATTACTTCCTGTAGGAAGCCTCCCCAACACACCCAAGACCAGTCAGGTACTTGTGCTATCTGCTGTGTTCCCACAGCACTCTGACTTCCCCTATCAGAGCAGCTACAACACTTCATCATTTTAGCTGGCTTTAGACTGTAAGTTCAAATAGTGTAAGGACAAAGTCTGTGTTTTGTTTTGTTTGTTTTCGCCATTGTAATGTGTTACACCTCTAAGGCTTCACGTCTATATTTTTACTTAAGTTCGAAAGTAATGTGGATTCTTAGTGATGATTTTTGCTGTACCAAAGAGTGTCCTCACCCTTTTGCAGTTTCATTATAATTTAATTTGATTTAGGTCATACCAAACAAGTTTCTGCATGCTGTTAAAATTACAGAAGTTTGTGTACTTATACTAATGAAAGCATTGCAATTTTTTGTTGATAGGCCTTCATTCTTTAATTTTATGTTTTATCTCATAACACCTATCCATGAAAGAAAAAATTAATACAAAAAGATAAAAATAACATAAATCTTTCATAATCCTACCACACAGCTAATACATTTTTCTTATAATAAACAATGGTGAGATGAAAGCTATCCAGTCACTTTCTGTTGCTAAATAAGGTATTTCACATTTGCATTTCTAGCTCATTTATAAGTTTTTTCTTTTACATCTTTTTTTTTTTTTTTTTGCGGTACGCGGGCCTCTCACTGTTGTGGCCTCTCCCTTTGCGGAGCACAGGATCCGGATGCACAAGCTCAGCGGCCATGGCTCACGGGGCTCAGACGCTCTGCGGCATGTGGGATCTTCCCGGACCGGGGCACGAACCCGTGTCCCCTGCATCGGCAGGCGGACTCTCAACCACTGCGCCACCAGGGAAGCCCCTTTTTACATCTTTATTGGAGTATAATTGCTTTACAATGGTGTTAGTTTCTGCTTTATAACAAAGTGACTCAATTATACATATACATATGTT
>RJWK010073473.1:0-10244 GCA_004363435.1 Platanista minor | reverse complement strand
ACAAAGGATTAATCTCCAGAATTTACAAGCAGCTCATGCAGCTCAATAACAAAAAAACAAACAACCCAATCCAAAAATGGGCAGAAGGCCTAAAAAGACATTTCTCCAAAGAAGATATACAGACTGCCAACAAACACATGAAAGAATGCTCAACATCATTAATCATTAGAGAAATGCAAATCAAAACTACAATGAGATACCATCTCACACTGGTCAGTATAGTAAGTTTTATATTACATGTATTTTGCCACAATAAAAAAAGGGTAAACTGTTAATGGGTCAGCTTTCACAAAAATTTAAACCAAGCTTCAAATCGGCTCAATCCCAGACAAAATTAAGACAATCTGCCCCTGCCCTAACTTCCTGCCAGAAGCAAAAGGAGGTCATCTCTGGAGGAAGATAACATTTTCAAAGCCTCAAAATAACTTCTACTATTAAAAAAATACAATATTCATGTAAATCAACTATACTCCAAAAAAAATTTTTAAATAAAATAAAAATAAAAGCATATAAAAATACAATGTTCAGTGTTCAATCAGTAAAACTACAACTAAGTATGACAAAAGGCAACAATTTATTAAAAAATAAAAAGGTAAAAAAACAGGAAATAGAAACAGACATATTAGAGGTCCAGATATTGAGTTATTAGCCATATACTTTAAAATAACTAATTAATATGTTCAGTAAATTACATGACAAGAAGAGGAATTTCAGCAGAAAACTGGAAGCTGTAAAAATCAATCAGAAATTTTAAAGCTGAAAAATATAAACACTGAAATTAAGAACTCAGGAGATGGGATTTACACAATAGACTTAGAATTTGTTGGATTTTATGTATTCCTTCCAGCTCAGAAATGCTAATATACAGAGGTTAAAACAACTTTCATTGTTTTAGTTCAACTGCGAGAATCCTATTTTAGAGTGAAGCCTCTGAGTGTTAATTTTCCATCTTTTGAACATTGAAGGTAATTGTGTCAATGCAGTTCTCCTTGAGTGGAATAATAAAATGTATAGTCATAAACACATTTACAAATTACTGTATTCTTTACCAAGGCTTCAGAGGTTTATCTTCTCTGTCTGATGTTTTACAGTTGGTTTCAGCCCAGACATTTGAATTTCTTCACACAAAGCCACTGCAATGATAACTCTTCATGATTGCCGGATTCACTTGGCAAGAAGACAGAAATTGCACTTGGTAACATTAATTGATAAGGAAGGTAAGTATGAGCTCCGAACCTTGAAATCAGAATTTTTTTTAAAAAAAGGAATTTAAAGGAATTTAGCTTTACAAACCTTGAAGAAGCACAGTTTTCTACAGTTACCTTTAGCTAAATCCATTTAGCTATTCTATTAATCTCTTCCCTAATTTAAAAACTAGAACTCATGAATGATTTTTAAATCAAAGGTATGTCCAATTCCTAGAATCTTCAGGTTCAGAATTAATTTTATCTATTAAACCAGTCTTGTAGACATACCATCCTCTCCACTTTTCTCCAAATAATGCCTCTAGTTCACATTTTCTAATGCCAGCTAGCTGAATCAGTTGATTGTAGGTGACACACTCTCTATCAGAGGCTTAAAATCTGATTGAAGATTATGTAATATATCTGAGGCACATCTTATTTAGACCTCAAAACAAACCTGAAAATTAAGTATTATTGTCCTCATTTTGAGGATGGGGAAATGGAGAGGTTCCAGACCCTCTTATCATTCCCAATGGCACCTAGCTAATAAGAGATAAACCTGGGATTCAAACCTGCATGGGAATAGTTAAATCTTACCCCTGTGCTTGAATGCCCATTTCTACTCCACCATCAGTTAATCACTGGAAACATTTTTCCTCCTGAGATCTATATTTCTTAGAGAACTTTAGGTTCCCTTTTATAATGATGGACGTAATCCTAAAGAATATAGCTCTGCAGGCCATGTTTTCAATTTAAAAACCATTTTTGGTCTAGAAAGCCGATTTGAATGACTGTGTTGCTTTTCTAATGGTTTACAATAATTGTAGAGAAATCATTCAGTTCAGAGTTGGGCAAGTTTCATTGCCTCAGGTGCATAACTTTACATTAGGGGCTTAGTAGGCTGACAGGGAGGACAGAAACCTGTTAGTCAAAGAATAAATTCAATCACTGTCCTCAAGGAAACTGCAATGTAGTAGACAGAAGGTAATTTTCAAAATACATACACAAAAACACAGAAACACAGATTTAAACATGCAACCAACGGTCATTTTTAAGTCCAGTTTATATCTTTACCTTGGGGAATCCTGGGGTTCTTGAGGTATAACATAGGGGCACAATCTACATGAGGTTTCCTAAGCATGAAAATCACAAGGGGGTTTTGTTAGCCACATCTCTACACACACCCAGCATATATTTAGATCAAGAAGTTCCCCAGGAGGCAGTAACTGACATGTTGTTCCTGCAGAGAGACTCTTGGGAATATCTAAGGAATGTGTTCTACTCACATTGCCCAGGCATTTGTTGCTTAGGGACAACTCTGGTTTCTTCCTGAGTAGGGCCATTGCTGAAAGTTTCCTCAACATTAAACTGTGCATTCTTTAATTTCCTCAAAAGAAGACACTGCAGAAATCAAAGTGTGACTTGAACATGGAGATTTTTTTTTAAAGAACAGTAATAGACCTTGGCAATATTGCCCAGGGGCAGTGGCCTGGATTGCATCCTGAGATAGTCATCCCAGAAGAAAAAGCTATGGAGGAGGTGTGCAGGACCTGTAAAAAGTGTGAAATAGGTAAGCCTGATAGAATCCGGATCCCTGTAACCTAGGAGGGGGATAGAATGTAATAAAAAACCTTTATTATCTGGGTCTTAGACTTTTCAGCAGCTGAGGCTAAAGGAAGAAGACATAAATAGACTTCTTGGGAAATGGATAGAACTGTTCAGGAAAAATACTTTCTGGACAGGATGGGCCCTCAAATATAGCACTGCAGACACACAAAAAAGAAAGATCTTGCTTTATATACTGACATCCTGTGCAGAAGTTCAGAAAAAGAGGAGAACTAGAGGCCAGGGGCAGGAAGAAAGAAGACTTTATTGCAGCAAAGAGCAGCCAGCTAATGAGGCACTTCCATGGGGGCAGGCTGGATGCAACTACCTGATGTTTGCATTCATTCAAAGAGCCTCAAAAGAACCATTGGCAGTTTTAAGGTATAAATGATGATGGGTAAGAAGAGATCAGAGGCAGGAGATAGACAAGGAGATCCCTTTCTGATAATTGCTGTGTCTTGTCTATTAAATTCCAAATAACTACAAATTTGGAACTAGAATCTTCAGGTTCAGAATTAATTTTATCTATTAAATCAGTCTTGTCAACATAATTTCGAAATCATACCATCCTCTCCATTTTCCCCAATATAATCACTTTAGTTCAGTTACTAATGTCAAGAGAAAAATATGTTTTCAATTTTAATTAAACAGTAAAAAACTATAAAACTTCCACTTCAGGCCATTACAGAGTAACTGATCCTTGACTTACTTTCCTGTCAATGGCAGACAAACATTAGACAAAATATTGTGTGGCAACTACTTTCAGGCAATGAATAATAGGCCATGCAATACCGTAATCCTTGAGAGAAAGAAAATACACGAGATGAATGCCACAATCATCCCAGCTTTTTGCCTCAGAATACTTTTTTGCCTCATACTGGAAGGTAGAGCCCAAGCAGAACATCTTCCTTAAAGAGCCAGAAACTGGGGTTCTGGGCTGCTGAAGAGACTGAAATGTGTGGGACTGAATACCAGAGAAAATGAAGCTTTTAAGAAGGGTGACATCAGAAGTTTACATGGCTGTAGGTTCTGGGCTGGGCTGCACATAGGCAGGGCTTTAGTCCACTAGGCTTATCAGAGACTGTATGTTATTGGGTTGATTGCTAAATGGAGATACCAGAGGTTATGCACTGCTAAAAGACAGTGGCATTCTGGCCTAGCCAGAGAGGAGAGATCCCACTGAGCACCTCAGGCATTCAGTTGGCAAGCCCACACCTCAGGAGAAAGGACCATGTCCTAGAATAAGGGACAGGAAGTTAAGACCCACTCTAACAGAATAAAACTAAGTCCAACAGGACCTAGAGATTTCACTAGTAATTAAAGAGATTTTCAGGACAACACTCAATGTCCTTTAAAATAAGATGATGTAATCTAAACTCTATATAGTTTATCATTTACAATATCCAGCATACGACCCCCCCCCCACCAAACCTCCTCAGGCATATAGTAAGTAGAGGCCAGGGATGCTGCTAAACATCCTACAATGCACAGGACCGTCCCCACAACAGAAAATTATTTGACCCAAAATGTCAATAGTGCTGAGGCTGAGAAATCCTGCTCTAAAACAAGCACTCAAAAAAATGCAAAGAGGTATTATACAGGAATTAAAATGGAATTATAAAAGATATTTGTTAATCCAAAAGAAGTCAGAAAGGGAGGAATAGAGAAACAAAAAGCAGGTTGGACAATTAGAAAACAAATAGCAAGATGGTAGGTTCATCCAAACCTCATCAATAATTAGGTCATATGCAAACAGCAACTCAAGTTGTGTCACAGATGTGAACGCAAAAGCTAAAACAATAAAATGTCTAGAAAAATGCTACTAGGGAATATTTTGTTATCTAAGGATAGACAAAGATTTTTAAATAGGGCACAAAAATCAATAAACAAAAAAAATTGATAGAATTCATCAAAATTTAAAACTTCTGCTTATTAACGTAGACAGTTGAGAAAATGTAAAGGCAAGCCAGAGACTGGCAGAAAGTATTCACAATACAGATATCTGACAAAGGGTTTGCAGAAATTTTTTTTGCGGTTTGCGGGCCTCTCACCGTTGCGGCCTCTCCCGCTGCGGAGCACAGGCTCCGGACGCGCAGCCTCAGCGGCCATGGCTCGCGGGCCCAGCCGCTCCGCGGCATGTGGGATCTTCCCGGACCGGGGCACGAACCCGTGTCCCCTGCATCGGCAGGCGGACTCTCAACCACTGCGCCACCAGGGAAGCCCCAAAGAATGCTTTTAATGCAACAATATAAAGGCAATCAACTCAGTTAAAATGGTGAAAATACTTGAACAGACACTTAAGAAAGGATACACAAATGCCCAATAAGCACAGAGGAAAGGGCTCAAATTTATTAATTATCAAAGAAATAGAAACAAAAACCACAATGAGCGATTCAAATCACAATTCAACCACTAGAATGACTAAAAGTAAAATGACTGACAACACCAAATTTTGTTGAGGATATGGAGCAACTCATATATTGCTGGTGAAGTGGAAAATGATACAATCACTTTTCGGACGACTGCTTAATAAACTTTCATACTATACATCTACTATGTGACCCAGGAATCCCACTCCCACTCGTAACTGACAGAAATGAAAACATAACTCCACAAAAACATTTGTGCAAAAATGTTTATAGCTGGGGCTTCCCTGGTGGCGCAGTGGTTGAGAGTCCGCCTGCCGATGCAGGGGACACGGGTTCACGCCCCGGTCCGGGAAGATCCCACATGCCGCGGAGCGGCTGGGCCCGTGAGCCATGGCCGCTGAGGCTGCGCGTCCGGAGCCTGTGCTCCTCAGCGGGAGAGGCCGCAATGGTGAGAGGCCCGCGTACCGCAAAAAAAAAAAAAAAAAAAAAATGTTTATAATTGCTTTATTCATCAAGGCCTCAATCTGGAAACACTTCCAGTTGGTGGTATCATCATACAATGGAATATTTCTCAGCAATAAAAAATAGTGAACTACTAATACATAAAACAGCATGAATGAATCTCAAAACCATTATGTTGAGTGAAAAAAGAATACATGCTTTATGTTGCTAACAGATAAAATTATTCAATAATGATAAAAATTAGAACAGTGCTTATCTATGGGAATGTGGAAATTGACTGAAAGGGGGCATAAGGGAATTTTCTAAAGTGATGGAAATGTTCTGTAGTTTGATTGAGGCATTGGTTTCATGGGTGTGTACATTTGTCAAAACTAATCAAATTGTACCATTAATATATGTGCATTTCACTGTATGTAAATTTTACCCCAATTTAAAAAAAAATCTCTAAGGGAAAATTATTTTGGGGCCAGATAATGATCAATCTTGCAAGCCAGGTTAACGACTTTAGACTTTATTCTGCATGCAACAGGCCTTCAATAGAGATTTTTACCCAGGGACTGAATATATTTATTTTTTAAGGAACACATTTCTGATAAATGTGTAAAAGACAGATTGGAGAGGTGAGTATCTGGAGGCTATTGCAAGTCCAGGCAGTAAGTGATGGGGCATGAAACTAGGGCAGTGGAAGTGGGTGTGAGGAAGTTAACAGGTGAGAGAAACATCCAAGAGTCAGTATCACTGGAAATGTGTTGTGGGGTTGGAGAGAGATAAGGAGGAGTTGAAGATGGTTGCCATTTGCCAAGGTAAAGACCATAAGTGTGTTTTTATTGGGGAAAGAGAATGAAGGGTCAAGGGGGCAGGAAACAGGTTCAGTTATAGATGAGGTCAAGCTGCCTGCAGGACAACTGTGCAGAGTTTTCCAATCAGCACTTGGAGGTATGGATATGGAACACAGTAGAGGGACCAGGACTGGAATCAGAGCTGGAGATGAAGATTAGGTGGCCTGAGAAAATAAGCAGAGTGGGAGAAAAAAAATGTGCTAAAGGCAGTGCAACACCTGGGAACTCAGAACTGATAACTTGAACCAAGCTTGAGAGTTCAGAGAAAATGTGTAAAGCTTCTAAACACTAAAAATACGACCTGCTCCCTTTCACAAATGCCCTCCTGTCTTAATCCTACAGACTTGCCTGCTACTTACCACTGATAACACACAAGAGGGACAAAGGAGGGTAGGTTTGATGATAACTAATTGGTGCCAATTTTCAACACCCTGTCAGGAGCCACCTTTGGCTTGAAGGAATGTAGTAGAGATCACAATACAGGGCAGTAAAAGTGGCACATTTAACCAACTTTGGGAGCTTGAAGTTGAGAGTTGCAGAATGCTAAATGGCAGGTAGCATTCTGTAACTCTTGTATTTTAGTGATGTGTTATTAGTCATTTGAATATCAGGTAAAAACTCACATAAAAATTTTCCTGCTTCTCTTTCAATGATAGTCGTGGCAGCAGTTGGTGTTAGTGAGTCCTTAAAGTTGCATTCATGGTGGCAATGGCTGACTGTGTCCCTGAGCTCCCCAAGGCTTTCAGGAAGACCCCCTCCCCACAGATTTGGGTTGAAGCAGCATCTAACAGACAGAACATACAGAAGAGCTAACTTTAAGATAAAACGAGGGAAGAGGCTCCAGTGAAGCTTAAAGAGAAGAGATAGGAGAAAAACGAGGAATGAAGAAAGAAGAGATGCCAAGGGCTAGGAAAGAACATCAGTAAAGACTGTGCTCAGCAATACTGAATGCTGCCAAGAGGTCAGGAGGATGAATACTTGGAAATGGCTATTAGATTCGGAAATGAGGATGTCGTTAGAGAGAATTAAGGATCATTTCCCACAGAGTCATGGAAGTCACACTGCAGGGAGCTGAAAAGTAGAAGGATAGATAAAATGTAGGCATCAAATACACTGCTTACTTTGAAATAAGAATGGGTGGGTGGGTGGGGCAGTAGCTTGCAGAAGAACCAGAACTTGGGAAGATTTATTTAGGAAATGAAAACGTAAGCATGTTTGATGGATAAAGGAAAGGGTCAAATGGAAAAGAAGACAGAAACTCAAAAAAGGATAAATAGAACTGAGTGAGGCAGGAAGCAGAAGAAAGAATACAAAAGCCAACATACAACCTGCACCCAACTTTCCAGGCACATTATGGATCAATACAAGTGGAAGCTCTTTTTCTTAGCAAGCTTTCCAATTTCCCTACCCTGCTTTTTTCTCTCTAGGCTACACTTACAATGGCCTGCTGCTCAGCTACACCTGAGTGGGCCAAATTCGCTCCCAAACTCAACATACTCATAAATCAACAATTTGTTCTTTCCGAAACTTATTTTCTCTCATCTTTTCATATTTCATCTAACTACACCCTTCTCCCTACACTGGTAAATAAGGCCCTGCATCTGTATATGACATACCAGGAGTATTCAAGGCTAATGAGAAGATACTGGACTTGAGTTAGATCATAAGCATCCCACAACTCATAGGCCCTCTGATTCATCTGCTTGGCTTCTACCCACTCCCAAGGAGCCTATTTCCAACAGCCTGGAGCCCATATCCTCTCCTATCCTCCTCATAATCAATGCAGACTCCGCTTAACCCTCCAAAAGCTGGAATCTTCTCCATTAACTTGAGTTGTCTTGAAAATTCAATCCATCTGGATCTTGGTTGATGCCTGGGTGCCCATCCCATCCCGCAGTGGAATGATTAACTCGGCAGAATTATGGATAGCTACATCCACATACCTCTTTATCTCTATTATCCTTGGTCACCTCCCCAATATATGAAGCCTTAAGTCTTCTGACCATCCTCTGCCCCATTCACATTTCGAGAATTTTCTGTGCCTTCTCACATCTATTCCAAACTCCCACTGATCCTCACCCTCCAAAAACATTCCCCTTAGCCTTCAGGAATTTGCTTTTCTATGGTTATGTCGACTAAAAAAAATATGCACAACCTAAAAGTTGAGAGTTATGTTTTATTCGGTGGGCATACGGAGGACTTCAAGCCCAGGAGGCAGCATCTCAGGTAACCCTGAAAAAACTGCTCTGAGGAGGCGAGGGGGGAGCTAGGATATATAGGAGGAGCTTTGCAACAAAGGGCAGGTAGTAGAAACAAAAGAGTACTGTTAATAAATGAAAACTAGGTACCTCAACTTAAGGAATTTAGCACTTTTCTTTGTATGGGAAGATGCAAGATTCTGGGCTCACTGAAACCATTCCTTTGATATGCGCCTCAGCTATCTGGGGCCAGTATCCTGTGTTTTCACATCCTGAGTTCCCTCAGGGCTCACCTTAGGGAGTGGCTGCAGTCTGATGGCTGCTAGATGGCAGGTATTCTTTGTTTCTTTCCTGCATTCCCTCAGGGCTCACCGGCTCACCACTGATGACTGTGACATCCTTTGCTTAACTGATACAGCAGGAAATATTTTATTTCTCAGTTACAACCTTTCCATAATCACATCCTCTTCTTAGACATTCCCTCTATCTCCTTGTTGAAACTGAGAACAAGGGATCTCACATAAAACTCAGCTTCACCAAAAACCCTCTCAAGTGGGGGTTACTCTTTTTCCCACACTTCTTCAGTTTCCCCTGCTGCTTTCAGGGCATTGTTTTTCCATCTTCTTGGAGAAAAACACCCCACTGATGTTCATGCCATCGGCTCATTATGGAATACTGAATGAAATTCAGCCTTGTTTTCAGTTATTCTGTATACCTACTTATTTATTCTACATAGAAAATAACACAAGGACTCTTTAGACATGTTCCTAGTTCTAAGAGAATCTGCATACACTTTTTTTCTTTCTAAAAAATTTTTTGATATCTGTATTTCAGTGTAATTTCTTTTTTTTAAGCATCTTTATTGGAGTATAATTGCTTTACAATGGTGTGTTAGTTTCTGCTTTATAACAAAGTGAATCAGTTATATGCATACACATGTCCCCATATCTCTTCCCTCTTGCAGCTCCCTCACTCCCACCCTCCCTATCCCACCCCTCTAGGTGGTCAAAAAGCACCGAGCTGAACTCCCTGTGCTACGCGGCTGCTTCCCACTAGCTAGCTATTTTATGTTTGGTAGTGTATATATGTTCATGCCACTCTCTCACTTTCTCCCAGCTTACCCTTCACCCTCCGCATATCCTCAAGTCCATTCTCTAGTAGGTCTGCATCTTTATTCCCATCTTGCCCCTAGGTTCTTCTGACCATTTTTTTTTCTTTTTTTTTTTTTTTAGATTCCATATACATGTGTTAGCATACGGTATTTGTTTTTCTCTTTCTGACTTACTTCACTCTGTATGACACTCTCTAGGTCCATCCACCTCACTACAAATACCTCAGTTTCATTCCTTTTTATGGCTGAGTAATATTCCATTGTATATGTGTGCCACATCTCCTTTATCCATTCATCTGTTGATGGACACTTAGGTTGCTTCCATGTCCTGGCTATTGTAAATAGAGCTGCAATGAACATTTTGGTACATGACTCTTTTTGAATTATGGTTTTCTCAGGGTATGTGCCCAGTAGTGGGATTGCTGGGTCGTATGGTAGTTCTATTTTTAGTTTTTTAAGGAACCTCCATACTGTTC
>RJWK010073472.1:0-10244 GCA_004363435.1 Platanista minor | reverse complement strand
AAAAAAAAAAAAAAAAAAAAAAAAAGGTTCTGAAGAACCTAGGAGCAGGAAAGGAATAAAGACGCAGATGTAGAGAATGGACTTGAGGACACGGGGAGGGGGAAGGGTAAGCTGGGATGAAGTCAGAGAATGGCATGGACATATATACACTACCAAATGTCAAATAGCTAGTGGGAAGCAGCTGCATAGCACAGGGATATCAGCTCGGTGCTTTGTGACCACCTAGAAGGGTGGGATAGGGAGAGGGGGAGGGAAACACAAGCAGGAGGAGATATAGGGATATGTGTATACATATCGCTGATTCACTTTGTTATAAAGCAGAAACTAACACAGCATTGTAAAGCAATTATACCCCAATAAAGATGTTAAAAAAACAAAAAAAGGCTAGGAAATGAACAGGTCTACTCTGCTGCTTGGAAGCAGTATCAATAGAAATGATTGTTGTATGAACCACTAAGGGTAAAACCAGGTCCGGTTCACAAGGTAATGGATACCATAGCTCCTATCTTTGAAACTTCATAGCTTAAAAGGATAGCTGTTACAATTATACCCTCATTTATTTGGGACCCACTACCTCTTAATTCACAAGAACTGGACTAGCCCATCAAAATGACACATGGTGGGCTTCCCTGGTGGCGCAGTGGTTGAGAGCCCGCCTGCCGATGCAGGGGACACGGGTTCGTGCCCCGGTCCGGGAAGATCCCGCATGCCGCGGAGCGGCTAGGCCCGTGAGCCATGGCCGCTGAGCCTCCGCGTCCGGAGCCTGTGCAGTACGTGAGAGGCCCACGTACCGCAAAAAAAAAAAAAAAAAAAAAAAAAAAATGACACATAGTAGGCATTGAAGAAACAGGGATTGAGTTAATGGCAGGCAGAAGAGATAGAAGAAAAGAAAAAGCTGACTAGAAAGAAGGCCAGCTATGTGCTAGCCAAGTAAACTTGGGTGGATCACACATCGAAATGGGGCTCCAGTTCCCCATCTGCAAAACAATGGAGTTTGAATAGAAAACCTCTCAAGTGTGGTTCAACCATAAGATTCTAAATTGGGCATTTAGCAGTTGAATATTAAATCTTTGTTAATAACAGGTTATTATGCAAGATGGCATGGTGAATTGCACTGCTCACTAATTTATCTAATTTTGTTTCAGTGCCCATTTATATCTTACAGTGTTTGAAAATAATATTTCTGTTGCACATATTCTCTAGTTTGGACCTTTAATCCTTAGGGGAAATCTTCCTTTTTTTATTCTAGCAGTTTGTTTACTTACTGAATAGTTTATTTTTATCTCTATTGAAGTTTAATTATTTACTGATTAACTAAATAATTTGTAATTTATTATAAATTGCTAATTTACAACTCATTCATGACCTGCTAATTGTTTAATTATCTTTAAATTAGTGCTCATTAATTTACTCAATAAACGTTTGCTGAGCAATTACTAGATGGCCAGCTCTAGCAGAATGGAGATGCAAGCCTGTGTGGGAAGGAGGTTGGGCTCCTTTAAAGAAGGAATTCACTGTGGGTTCTGGGAAACTGGATCTTCTTTAGTGCAACCATGTATGTTCATATCTCTTCATTAACCTAATTCCATTTAACTCTGTTTCAAAAAGTCCCCAAAAGTATGATATTTAGAAACTTTCATCTACAGTTGTTTCTAAGATTGGGCAAAGGAAAACACCTTTGATAATCCGTAAGACCGAAAAATCAAAATGAAATTGATGGAATCATCAAAGTTAGATTTGTGTAATATATAATCACAAATGATTTACATATATTACTCTTCAAGTAAATAGGAGTTAACTGTGTTCGAAGGATGAAAGAAAAGAGATGGACGGAGATATTGAAGGGAAAAACAAACATGGAAAAGTTAACGGGGTTCAATGAGGTTGAAGGATTATCCCGTGATTCCCTTGTGTGGCTAATCAAGCCCAAATGAATGAAACTGTAAACCATGAGATGGTTCGATCTTTCACATAGGACAGTTCCTTCAGTCTTGAATTTTGGCAGCTGCAACATTCAGTTCAACAGCCTAAATGTTATTTTAGATGAAACCAAGTCTTTGTTATTTGACTCTGCCCAAGTTTAAAGATCTCCTTGATTCCAGCTGACTCCCTAGGGCATGTTAGAGATAGACTAAGTAAAGGTATAGCATCATTGATTATCCTTTGCCAGAATTTGAGTAACACACCCTGAATAAAATATTAATGCCTCTTGGCCTAAACTCTTCCCCAGATCTGATTAACTTATTACAATTATGGTTAATAAGAATAGTTGATGCTGATAATAATATAATTATGAAACTCATCACTTCATACAACTTTTTCTCTCTGTCTTTCCCTACATTCATCATTTAATGCCATCCTACTATGACTTAGACAGACAGTGCATATTGCAAAGTGCCTCCCTGATCGCACTTTTTTTTTTTGCAGTACACGGGCCTCTCACTGCTGTGGCCCCTCCCATTGCGGAGCACAGGCTCCGGACGCGCAGGCTCAGCGGCCACGGCTCACGGGCCCAGCCGCTCCGCGGCATGTGGGATCTTCCCGGACCGGGGCACGAACCCGCGTCCCCTGCATCGGCAGGCGGACTCCCAACCACTGCGCCACCAGGGAAGCCCGCAGGGAAGCCCCCTGATTGCACTTTAAGAGGAACTGTTAAACTATGATTGGCACTTCCCTGATCTAATAGAAAGAAAACCCTATTCTCCTTTCATAACACTGAGCATTGATGTCTTTTATTCATTGTGCTGCATTTTTTCATGTCTCCAAAAACTTTCAAGGGAAGAGGGGAAAGCCACACTAGATAAATGAGAATACTGAGATAATGTTAATGGAAGATCCCTTTGAGTCATCTGAGGCCTCAGGCACTGTTAGTCTGATGAAACCCTCTCCAGTTCTAGCACAAAACGGGCATATGCTGACTTGTGAGTTGCCACTTCTGAGTGTGCATTGTTCCCTAGAGGTTTGCTTATTTGACTTACGTGGGCAGATTGGTTAGCGCATTCTTAACGCATACTTGAGGAGAATGGTTACTGAAGATGCTAGGCTACAACGAAATCTCCTCATTCCTTCTAAATCTTTCAGAACCTCACAAGAGTCAAATTTATGGTGTGCTCATATTGAACAAAAAACGCACTCTCCAAATTCTCATTCAGGCACAAAATATGTTTTCCAGTTACTTGCAACCTTTTAGCAAGAAGTATATTTTCTCCCTCACGTCATTCTCAGAACACAAAGCAACTAATTATTGGTACCAGTCTACACACAAAAAAGTACTACCTTAGAACAGAGTTATCTTCATTTTTATAGTAGTTTTTCCTCAAGTTTGTTGAAGGAGATGGGTCTTGGCTGGTGACAGGGCACACGTGGAGGAAGTTTTTTACGTATGTCTTATTTCACATGAAAGATACCAGTTAAATAATAAAATAACTTAGATGGAGGCCAAAAAAAATAAAACCTTTTGTAAAATAGTCTTTTTCAGAAATGTTTGTAAAGGATTTTTTTTTCTTTTGTCCTAAAGGAGTGCTTAGTCTTTTCTTCTGACGGACAAGAGCTGGTGATGGAATTTTTCAGTTGAGCTTTGCAGTCAGTTGGCCCTGTAATTTTTCAGTTGAATTGTGCAGTTGTTTTGAGCTCCTCAAGGGGGAGCTTTCACACAAGCTAACTTGTAGTAAGTTAAGTAGTAATTAACTCACCTCTGAGGTTCCACTTGGGCTTTTGGTGGGTACCTCCTTATCCATCCATTTAGTCCTGGTAGAAGTCTCCATATGCAAGTTTTACTGTTTTAATTGACATGAGGGAAGTGACAGACAGCCAATGGTAATCTTTTAAAAAATTCTATCAAATTGTAAATTAATTGTTTTAGTTGTGATTTAATCAGCTTCACTGCTAGGTGTCCTGCTATATGTAGGACACATATACATTACGCACGTGATCCGTCTGGGCAGTGTCCTGCACTGGGTCAAGAAAGCAATGACAACTGGGCCTTAGACATGTACTTTTAATGAGAAAATTCTCTGTAGGGTTATTCAAACCTACCATTTCATACTGCCGTATAAGCGTGCCATTTTTTTATGGTTAATATGAAAGGGATTACTCTCATCCCTCACTAGATCTCAGGAGGTATTGTTCATCCAACCTCCAAACCATGTCCCTTCAACACAAATCTGTTTCAGTGTGGATTAAATATTTTATTCTCATTTTTAATGTCTGGATATAAGGATTGGGTAAGTCCTACTCAGACTCCTTTTTCAAAAGAGGAAGGATAAATTAATAACTTTGTTTAACCTCTACTTGGAGTTGAAATTGAAATAGATGGGGTATGTAGAAGACTTTATTTTTTTCCAAACAGACACTGAAAGGTTATTTCGTACTACTCCCTTTTTTTTAAGAAAAAAATTCAGATATGATACATTGTCACTAAACAGGGATTTTCTTTCTTTCTTTTTGGAGCGCAGGCTCCGGACGCGCAGGCTCAGCGGCCATGGCTCACGGGCCCAGCCGCTCTGCGGCATGTGGGATCTTCCCGGACCGGGGCACGAACCCGTGTCCCCTGCATCGGCAGGCGGACTCTCAACCACTGTGCCACCAGGGAAGCCCTAAACAGTGATTTTTGACCGGTGGTTATTTGCTCTAATTCAGCCTCCCCCTTTTCTTCCAAGGTAATTTCCCTGGGGAGAAAGTTGAGACAGAAAAGATGCAAAGTAGCACTTCTCTTTATGATTCTTGGAAATATACTGGCCTTTCATGAGAAATACAACCATTTAGAGGGAAATGGTTCTTCTGTTTTAACTCTGAATACAGTGGGAGGATTTCTGTGGAATATAAATATTTGCAAACCCTTTATGTAACCATGCTTTAACCAAACACCTGGTAAATGTTGCACAGTTTATTAATGACTTGCAAAACCTCCAAGTTGGGAAATACAGCTATGCCATTATGATCAGTCATTTGGCAGATAGTCAAGCCTGACAGCCATTGTTTAATACCTTTTTACCCATAAAGCCTCTGACTCACTGAAAACATTCAAGATTTCAGAAGATTTCCCTCCCCCCCCCCCCCCAACCCTGCACCAAATTGCTCAATTATCTTCCATAAACAATTCTATTATTCTTTCAAACTTGAAGTAATAAAAAACGACGGTAAGCAATGTTATAAAACGTGTATTATGCTGTCTCTACCTGTCTGAGACCCTTTCAAAAGCTATGGCACATTCTTTCTTTCTATATTCATTTAACACCTGTTACGTGCGTGCTATTAGATTATGTGCTGTAAGGGCTGGGAAGAAGAGTGAGAAGCAGTATGGCATAAGATACCACCCTTCTGAGCTCCTGAAGTACTTTTGTGTTTCATTCTCCCCACCTGTGAGTTAAGTAGCATGGCAAAGCAATATACCGTCAATTGTCAAGAAGATGGTTCAAAAGGTGAATTCTCCAGGAATCCAGAGGTGAAGCTATCGTGGGATGGAGTGGTCTAAATTGATTCTGGGGTTACAGAATTTAAGCTAGACTGTGAAGAATATGTAGGATTAGGAAAGGCAGAAAGAGGATGAAAGGGCATCACCAGAAAGAATAGTGGTTTGAATATCCCAAGTGTTTTAGAGACAGTACACAAAACTATGTGATTAGAAACTGTGGGTTTTATTAGGAAAGTGCTTGAAATAAAAATTCTTGTACTGATTATCTGTTTTTACTAAAGGTATTACATAGCACATGCATACTCTCCAAAAGACTGGCTTAAAACAAATATTTATTTAGCTCACAAGTTCACAGTCTAGTGATGTAGGCTAGATTTGATGAGCAGTCCTTCTGGTTTTAGCTGGGTTCATCCACTTGTCTGTGAGCCAGGTGGCTGTTCGTTTGTGTAGAACAGACTTGACTGGGATGACAGGGATGAATGGGACCTCTGCCCTGCTGCCATGTCTCTCACCTGCCAGCAGGCTGGCCCAGCTGTCTTCTCATGGCAGTGGTGGAGGTGCAAGAGAAGAGAACCCCAATCTTACAAGTGCTATCCAATCTTCTGCTTGAGTCACATTTGCTAACATTCCATTGACCAAAGCAAGTCACATAGCGGGGTTCACAGGACCACCCCACCATGGAGTATGTTCTAGATATACACAGTGAACTGTGACAGTTATCTATTGTTGCTTAACGAAATATTCCAAAACTTAGTCACTTAAAACACCACTTATTATGCCTCACAGATTCTGTGGGTTAAGAATTCAGGAAGGGCTTGGCTGACCTAGTCTTCTGATCCTCATGACCTTAGTGGTACTCATCTGGTTGATAGACTGTTCTGGATGATCCAAGGCAGCTTCATTCATATGTCTGATATCTTGGCTAGAAGTCTGGGCTCAGCTGGACTTTTGACTGTACTTCATTCCAGCTTGATAAGGTCTTAGGGAGACTCAGAATCCTTACGTGGCACAGGCTTTTCCCAGGGCCAGCCTCCCGAAAGAACCAGGCAGAAACCACGTGGCCTTTTCTGACCATGCAGTAAGCTCTGCTGTGCTCAAAGGTCAGAGCAGACACAAGTCCTCCCAGATTCCAGAAATGGGGACACAGACTTTATGAGAGGAGTACAAAGGAATTTGCAGATGTGTTTTGAAACTACAGTGGTCATTCCACAAGCAATAAATTATTTACGTTTTCCCCCGTGTGTGAATTATACTCAACCCCTCATATGACCCACCTATCCAAAGACCCATCCCATCATGGTATCAAGCTTAGGCACAAGGTCCAGCTTCTTATCTAAATCAGGTGCAGCTGAAACCCCCATCTATTCTTATCAGAATAGTATATTACTGTTACTTTTACCAATAAAATTTTCATTGGAATAAAAAGTACCAGTTTCACCATTTTCTTGGATTTCAAGAGCCATTTAACTTTCTTGTCTATTTTGTGTTAAGTCAATTTAGTTAAAACTAAATGTTATAAGCTACAAAGCCATTTACCTGGCACATGTACGTAGGGTATGTCCTAGTACACTGATCAGGATCCAGGGTTGTGGGCAACACTGCTATCCCCCAAGCCTATGGAATTCTCACTTTTCTCTTGGGGATGCTTTAAATACACCATAAGCTTCCAAATAATGGAGTCTTATTTTTTAGGTAAAAAAAAAGTTATGGAGTCTTTTTCTTACCACACCCTAGGGTACAAACACACCATAATGAAAGCAATTGACATAGAGGACATTAAATATTTGTTGCATAGACAAGACAAAGAGTCTGTCACAAAGTAGGGACTCAGTATTTGTTGAATGAAAAGGACATTGCTGTATCAGCAACAAAAACTAAATTGCAGAAATCTCAGTTGTTCTCAACAACTCATCTCAGTGATGGAGTCAAAACATTGTGGAAGATTGAAACTTATTTTCTTGTAAAGTGCATACCCACTGGAGGCTGATATGAAAAATTAACTTTCTGTATCGGTGGAGATTAACAACTTTTCCTCCTTTCTACATCCTTCCCATTTGTAATTTCTTCTTGACGTCTTGGGTTTTACGTTTCACAGCAGCCTCATAAATTATTTAATTCCCTTCAACAATTAGCTGAGTTGAGTTCGTAATATTAATATCTTTTTTGTTCTTTTTAATGAAAGAACTAAGGCATATTGGGTTGAAATTTCTTGCTTAAGGCCACCTAGAGCATGAGTAACCATGCTGGGATTGTTTTAAATTCTTACAGGCTTTACCTGTGTTCCTTTAGCCACTATGGCCATTTGATCTTTGCTTGAAATAAAAGAATTCTTGATGATTAAATAAGTGGGCTTGCTTTTAAATAAGCAAATAATGGAACTTTCAAAACTAAAAGCAGTCAGCCTAGAAAATTCAATAATACTATTTTATGGAATAGAGTTGTGCCCAAACAGCCTATTAAGTTGGAAAAAAACAAGACAGCAGACAACGATGGTTCTTCCGAATCCTTTTTAGGAAGGTGGAAGGTGAATATTTGACTGCTCTGTCTGTTGGTCGGTGTTAGAGTAGAAAGTTGAAGGAGTTCTCTTCTGTCAACCCCCAGGTTTCTCTGCAAAGCAAAACACTTCTAACAGTGATGGTAGGTAGTGGTTGGATAGGGAAGGTTAGGATACTGGAGAATTTGGAATAGCAGTGGTGCAGATTCACCGAACTGTTGCGTAGGTCTGAGGGTCCAAGTGAAGATGGAGACTGTGACTTGGATTGTAGTGGTCCACATTGGTGCAACTTCTCTCCAGTAATGTGTAGGTTGATAAGGCAGATGGTTGGTATGATCTCTGATTGGCGTTTAGCTGGTCTTTTGAAGCATAAGTACAAGGGATGCTGAATTTGAGGAGATTGTCAAGGGAGTCTGTATGCAATTGAGTATAGGATTGGAGTAAGAAAGTGAACGCACACGGGAATTTATAGATGTGGGGAAAGGGAGTGTAGAAGACACTCGAGTGTGCATAAGGTTGAAGGACAGAATAGCCAGAGTTAGAGAACAACTGGGCAGAGAGGAGGTTGGTGATGAAGCTTGAACTTGAAGAACATGAATGATTCACAGTGATAACAAGGTCCAGAGTGTGGCTATCAGGGTGAGTGGCTGAAGTAGGGTAATAGTGGGATAGTAGATTCATTTATACAGTAGAGAGTAGGATTTGATGTAAAATTGAGTCTGAAATCCAGGTGTCATATTCCTCAAGGGATGTGTGTGATTGAGAAGGTGGATAAAGATAAGAGATGTAAGGATGAAATTGGAGGGTGGCATAAGCACCAAAGGAAAAGGATCTCTTTTATAAGAATACAGTAACAATCTGGAAGTAGCCATAGGAAGGTCTTGTCAGCAATCACCCAGATCACCTGTCTGTCCCTCTGGTGACATTTGTCAGTGAGGCAAGGAGGAATTCCTTGTTGGTTATTAAGAAAATAATAAAAATTTAAAAATAAAGTTGAGGTTTTTGTCCATGCATTGTCCTTCCTGGTTTAATGAATGCAGAAGTACAGGGCTGACCTCCCTTTTCTCCCTTCACAGTTTTCCCCTGAGTTTATTTTATCATTTTATGATTTATTTTCCTTTAGGAATGCATAGTGTTTATTTTACCCTAATTGCCTCATAGGAAATATTGGAGCCAGGCATTTCAGGGAAGGCTTTGTATATTTTACTTCCTTAAGACTCTTTTCTGGTCAGAGGGAAATACTTAAATCTGGTTTAATCCGGCTTATGTAACCTAGTTAAATCAACATTCCCCAGCCTCCTGAAGTCACTGAACCTTGTAGTATTTATCCATGGAAAATAGTTTCCGTGACCAACCATAGAGACAGCACAAAAAAAATATCAGTAAGACTTGTTATCTCTTTGCACATAACGATTTCCATCAATTGTTAATATTTATTAGCAGGAAATACATACTCTAGCTTTCTGTTTTTTACATCTTTATTGGAGTATAATTGCTTTACAATGGTGTTAGTTTCTGCTTTATAACAAAGTGAATCAATTATACATATACATATGATCCCATATCTCCTCCCTCTTCGTCTCCCTCCCGCCCACCCTCCCCATCCCACCCATCCAGGTGATCACAAAGCACCCAGCTGATCTCCCTGAGCTATGCGGCTGCTTCCCACTAGCTAGCCATTTTACGTTTGGTAGTGTATATATGTCCACGCCACTCTCTCACTTTATCACAGCTTACGGCTCTCCCTCCCCATATCCTCAAGTCCATTCTCTAGTAGGTCTGTGTCTTTATGCCCGTCTTGCCCCCAGGTTCTTCACAACATTTCATTTTTTCTTAGATTCCATATATATGTGTTAGCATACGGTATTTGTCTTTCTCTTTCTGACTTGCTTCACTCTGTATGACAGGCTCTAGGTCCATCCACCTCACTGCAAATAACTCCATTTTGTTTCTTTTTTATGGCTGAGTAATATTCCATTGTATATAATGTGCCACGTCTCCTTTATCCATTCATCCAATGATGGACACTTGGGTTGTTTCCATGTCCTGGCTATTGTAAATAGAGCTGCAATGAACATTTTGGTACATGACTCCTTTTGAATTATGGTCTTCTCAGGGTATATGCCCAGTAGTGGGACTGCTGGGTCATATGGTAGTTCTATTTGTAGTTTTTTAAGGAACCTCCATACTGTTCTCCATAGTGGCTCTACCAATTCACATTCCCACCAGCAGTGCAAGAGTGTTCCCTTTTCTCCACAGCCTCTCCAGCATTTATTGTTTCTAGATTTTTTGATGATGGCCATTCTGACCGGTGTGAGATGATATCTCATTGTAGTT